>LUGF01019288.1:2426-20770 GCA_001625245.1 Calycopis cecrops | reverse complement strand
TCAACATTATTACTTATAAAACAACATTGCAGTCGAAACGAGCTTTTTTGTGGCATATGGGGACATACGAGCAGTTGGAGGCTTTTATAACTACTGACGCCTACATCTATATAGAGATTATGCATAGGCGCCCTTCTTCCTCTTCCCTTCTTCTTGGGCAATCCAGAAACGCACGAAACGTGTCAGCATAGCTGTTACTTCTCGGCGGTGCCACGAGTCATTCTTGTCCAGTTCGGCTGCAATACAGCATAGAACTATAGAGATATCTAGATGTACTAAAACAACTTTACTTCACACTCTTCTATTTCAATTTTTTCCCGGTTTGAAATCAATACAGTTGCTGGTGAAATCAATACTGCATGCAGAGCAAGTCATTTGCATGTACACGGATGTATATGGTCGTCCAACGGCGCACTAAAAAAATATGAATGTGTTCCACAGCGACGTACAACGTTCTCATGTTTACAACCCGCACGTCCTTGTTTATAGCGCGACCACAAACAAGCGAATAAACTAGAAAAGATTTCTAGTTTATGTCGCTGCGGGTTAGAAGCTACTAACCATTTTAGGGCCACAGCACAAACGAGACTTAGACGCGATAACTGGCGACTTTACGACTCTCTGCGACCGGTCACAGTAGAGTCGTGCGACAGTATCGCGATCTCGCGACTGCATTTACACGTTGACATTAATTGACATACTCAGTCGCCGCGTCTGACGTCTTGAAGTGTGTGCCCCCGCGTCTAGTCGCTGCATTCAGCTTCTAAAAAGCGACTAAGTCGCCGGTCGCCGCGTCTAAGTCTCGTGTGTGATGTCGCCCTTATATATCAACTACTCCGAACGTGCTCAGGTTGAACATCAAAAATGAAATTGACAATCTTAACAAAATATAGCCTATGTTACAAGTAATGTAGGCTAGTAGTAACAAAGCTACATTATCAAGATAGTAGCTTTGTATTGGTGATAGTTAGAGGTAGTGCCAGACTGCACGCTTGCAGCCTGGGCTGGCACGACCGGGGAGGTACCTCTCGCTTACACGAGACCGGCGTTAAGTGACGACTATGGACGTCAGTAATAAAAGTGGCTCCGACTGCTCGTTTGTCCCCCTGTATCATAAAAAAAAAATCAGTATTCTCCCCATGCAGTTTGCTATTTCCATTTATTCAGCATTTTGGCGTTTATTCATTTCAATAATTTCTTTATGAATTAGTAACGTTCTAGACTCCCGCGCCGTCGTGAATAGTCACCATACAAATTAATATGTGGGAAGTCCATCAATTTTTAAATAATTGAAGTTGGTGGCAATTAGCTTTTTTTAAAACAGGAGAGGCAGTATAACAGAACGAACTTATAAAATCAAATTATTTTGATTTCATATAAGTTATTCCTGGTAATTATGATGTCTACGAACATGGTCACATCTGTAATCCCGATATGTCTAAATAAATCAAATATTAATAATATTTCTTGTTACAGCACGCGCCGCTCAACCAGACGCCCAGCGTGAAACAGCCGCAGTCGATACTCAAGGACCCGTCCCGGCACAAGTACGGCAACCAGTACGGCAGCCCCGTGTCCTCGAGCACGCCCCAGAGCAACTCCAGCCAGATACTCACCGTGCAGAACCTGACGTCAGACATACCGCAGTACGGAACCATTAAGAAGGACAAGAAACCGAACGTAACCATCGACGAATCGTACAACAAACGCGAGACGCACGTCGTTTAAATTTCGAACATTGCGCGTTTAAATTTCGAACAATGTACGTTTAAATTTCGTACACAGTGTACGCTTAAATTAAAAGTGAAAGTGACAATGTACAAAGTGACAATGTAGAAAGTGATTGTGATGTAGAAAATGACGGAATAGTGCAGTTGACAATGTACAATGTAGAACGATGTAGAAAGTGCAGTACGAATGTACAAAGTGGAGTGAAGTGTAAATAATTAGATAGATTTTTTTGAATTCATTGATTGTGATAACAATGAACGAACTAAATGTACGTGTCCATAGATAGTTATTAATTATTTGGCCGACGGCTGAGGTTGTAATAATTATTTGACTGAATATGTTTCTAGACGAACACGTCCTGTTTAGAGTAAAGCGATCCGAAGTCGTATTTAAAATATTTTTAATAAGTAATATACTAGGTGTAATTCTAAATCATTTGCCAACACCCCTAGGGGCTCAATGGGGGGGTAATGAAGTGTTGTCGGCTCTTGTTATTGTTGTCAACTTGAAGTTTGCGTGAGGCATCTCATGTTATTCCCATGAAGGATCTCGGTGGTTTAGATTTTAAATTATATAATTGTTGGAGAGGGAAATTGGATTTGCCCCGTTTGACGTTTGTTTAATGTTGTCAACTGTTGACACGATGTTCTATTTTTAAAAGTGAAGTGTTTTTTGAAATGTGACATTGTCACATTTGTCATTTTCGAATTGATTACAAATATTTTTAAAGTAACCATTTAAATTTTATTTTTCTTTTTAATTTACAAATTTATAAATCTTACAAATATTTTAGATTTTTTTTAATTATAATTATTTCTATTCACTATTCATTGTAAATACTCAAATTACGAACTGACAATAAACTATGATTTTTTATAATTATTTTTAATTACTGCTAGCACAGTGACGTAGCGTATCTTGGTTTATTGATAAAATCATAAAACCAGGGCCTCAAGTAACCCTATTTCGAATTTTGTTTCTAAGAAGAAAGAGAAATTTTGCTACGAAAATGGGTCATTTTTCATTGAATCTTAGTGGGTACAAATCTGAAAGGCCCTTAATTTTGTAACAAAATCTTATCCCCTTTTTGTCTCAATTCAAAGGATGGGATAGAGCTACGTCACCGTGATCTAATGTACATACCACTGTAATTAATCTAGCTTTTTTACACCCAAATTTTAATCGGTTTTAATACAGATACCAAAGTTTTATTATCTTTAATTTATTAAGATTATTTCTTTTTTATTTAATTTTATTTGTTTTCGTCGATGACTGATTAATTATTTTTGTATTGATAACGTTGTATTGATAACGTTAAGTTTCATCTGATCAAGACAAGCGGATGAAATTAATATTGTCATATTTCGAATATGAATAAAAAGAAAGAATTACATGTTTTGTTTTATTTTTTTCCTTTTTTGTTCTTTATTTTAAAGTTGGTTTGAACCATTGAAACATATCAATTTCATTTAGAATTGGATTATTCGTGTAAATGTGCCAAATTTTTCGATTTTTCTTCTTGATATTGTTCACTGTGATTACGCAGTGGATTTCTCGTTTTGTATCCGTCTCTCTTACTCTAGTTGTGTGATAATGAGCGAAATAGAGACAGTTGTAGACTGAATATTGAAAAAGTCATTTAGAATAATCATAGTGGATTCTTGAAATGGGAAGGTCTATTATTGAACTATGAATTAGCTCATATTCAAGAGGCGTATTTTATTGATATTTTTTATCAATTTACTAATTGCTTAACATCTTATTGAAGTTGTCATCTTGAGCCACATTCCATTTTAAGTAGACAAAATTTTCATCGCAGCGGCACGTAGAAGAATGCAACAAAAACTAGTCCATTCTTTTTTCAGTCAAAGCTGCAAAAGCTAGACTTGCTAGTAATTATCAAAATGTGTCATTACATACCTCTACCAGTTGTAGAAATAAAATAAGCTAAAACGACACTAAGAATATAATACGACAGGAATTTACGCGCACAACTCTCTCTCTCTCTCACACACGCTAGAATGAGACAGACGATAATTTCCCGCGTACTGTTATAGCGTAGCCATGTTAAACGTCCTTCTAAATATAAAGTAATTTAGTCAAATAATCAAACCGTGCCTTATAATTTTATGCCATTTTAAGAATAAAATAAGATATGCCAGGAGAAAAAAAAATTTAACTAACTTTCTAGGAGTGATTGTTGTTTTCATTAGCTTAAGTAGATTTTGTAAGCGTTCGTTTTTCTAGATCGATGTGTTAACTTTTAAGAATATTTTGAGTACTTACTAAACAACTTAAAATATAGCCTTCATATACTTTGAGATTGGAAAGCAGAAAAAACCTTTGAAATGTCCTACATCATATAAATAATTTTTATTATTGTTATACGGGGTTATTTTTAAAACACCAGTAAGTTCTCAGATATAGATATCAATGGCTAGCTTCGTTTGCAATAACATTTATTCTACGACTTTTGACATAATCCAATAAAAGTAATTTTAAATTAATTTAAAAAAAATTAATATTAAAAATAATCCTGTATAAGTATCGACTACCCGTCGAGGTTTTCTAAATGCATATTTTAATTAAATAGAATAATAAATTTGAACTGCGAGCTATAATGAACAGCATATTATAAGTGAACAGTATATTATAATTAAACAGGATATAAATGAAGAGTGTATTATCAAACGGAATATTATAGTTGAACATTATTGTAATACTTCACATAAAATCTTTTCAAGATAATAGGCCTTTCGAAGGTAGGTCCGATTATCTGAAAATTTCATGAACTGAAATTTTACTCTATCAGAAATATTACCCAACCAATTTGCGTAATTTATGAATTACGAACTTCTGTAGGTACGGGTCTGATGTTACGTTGTTACCATTTTTAATTGCTGTAGAAGATTTTTTATCGAAAAACCAAAGAGAATATGCAGCTCTCGATTTACTGAATTGACTTACTGATTATATAATATAAATATTTCCGAATCTAAAAATATGGAAAATATGTTTGCTAGGTTGCTATTCTAGCAAATATATTTTCAATGTTTTGCCTTAATAAAGTGGCCTATATTCGCATTTACACGCCAGATCCCTTGGAGAGTACCGAAAGCTGTAACTTGTAAGTCACCCTTGGTTTGTTTCTTCTACATTCTCTACAAAATCGCTTGTGCAAAAAATATTGCGTTTTCCTAGAGACCAGAGATTGACACCATATTTTACACAGTCGTCGTGTCTAGTGTAGACATAATAGCGGTGAAGGATCATTTACTGTTATTACGTCCGCATTATGACGGCACCGCTATCATAGGAAATCAAAGCTAGTCTGTCTAGGTGTTTCAAAATATGTATGTCGCAGTCGGATTGTATAAACCGCCGTATTACATTACGGCTAGCCATTTAGAAAAACAGGGCCGTTTTGTAATGCGGCGGGTCAACGATTAGCTGGATTGTCGTTGAGAAAAGCTCTACAATATGGCGGCTCACGTTTAGCCTCATTGTGCCAATCCACTGGACTCGCTCGCTTCGCTCGCTCGTTGTGTATAAACATAGACTAACATAACCTAACCCATCCAAGTATGATTCTACATACATATTTAACAAGTTTTCTTTGTTTAAATCAATGTTTTTATCGCATTCTAGTGAGACATTTTTCTTATTTGACGCCATTGTTGTTGTGAGCGCCGCGAGTGTTAAAATTGAGAACTACATTCTGTCAAAGAAGCGAATAATGACACGGACTATTACATTACGGCTAGCAATATTGAATAACGTTTAGCGGCGAACACTTTCTGGCGGAGTTTGACCAAGCCGTATTCGATCCGGCTAAGCGTTGACCCGCCGCATTACAAAACGGCCCTGTTTTTTCTAAATGGCTAGCCGTAATGTGATACGGCGATTTATACAATCCGACTGCGACATGAATATTACTAATAACTAACTAATATTATTGGAGTAATTTACATTGTCAATATATCTAGTCATCTCGCTCACCGCTATATTACGGCCGCTTTACTATCCACTATCCTAGTCAATCAAAGCTTTATCTAGGTGTCTCAAATGTTTATGGTTTGCAAGAATTCCGTCAGTCATAAATCAAAGTGTATTCTGTAATATACTCGCTTAAAGTCTAAAATTAAATATCACGAGTGAAAAAGGATATGCGTTGCACAGTCAAGACAAGAGTCTCGTCTCGAAAGCCCTTCCCGTCTTGTACGAGCCGCTTCGAAATGTGTCTCGCAACTTCACTTGAAAAGAAAAAGACACGTAAGATTTTCTTGAAGAAAAACTGGGATTAAATTAAGTTTATTTGAAGCTGGAAGTTGAAAATGAAGTTCGAAATAAAAAGCTATGAATATTTAGTAAGAGGTAGTGCCACGCTGTTTGCATGCAGCCGAATTGAGCCGGCACGTGGAGGTACCTCTCGCTTACACGAAACCGGCATTCGAATCGTGCGTTGTGAAAGTAGCCGGTGGCCCATGGGGTTGGAGGAGAAATAAATAAGCAACGCATCTGTATATTCTCTATTTGGATGTATATAGGCGTTAGTAGTCATGAAAATGGCTCCAACTGCTCGTTAGCCCCCTTATACTCTAAAAAATAAAATTCAACATCAATAATTATTCATATATTTTTAATTATGAATAATTACAGTTTGAAGTTTGCCAAGAGTTTGATTAATAAAAAACTAAATTGGAGTTCATAACAACTTTCCTCGAGAAAGCTGTTATTGTCATTGCGCCATTTTGTATCAAGTATGAAGTAGATAAAAATCCTTTTTGCCTTTTTAATTTTGTGTACTTTATACCCAAGGCTAGTTGGAGAGCCTTCGCTCAAATTAATGAATCTTATGCTTATGCTTATCACGAGTCCCTTCCTAAATAATAAAGTACCGAGTTTGAAGAAACAAAAGTTTGATAAAGAACGAATCATTTTATATTAAATATATATTTTTAATTTTTTATAGCATAAAAGGATAATCAGAGCAGTTTTCATGACTACCTACGCCCACAAACATCCGCACAGAGACTATACAGATGCGCTGCCCTCCTTTCTTCTTTCTTTCTTTCTCCTCCTCTCCATAGGCCACCGGTTACTTACACACCGCACGAAACGCGGTCACTTTACGCCAGTCTCGTGTAAGCGAGAGGTACCTCCCGAGTCGTGCCCTCAATTCAGCTGCATGTAAGCATGCAGTGTGGCACTACCTCTTATAGGCACCATAACGCCAAACATGTAGGAATAATAGCTTTCAAGGATATTACACATTGTCATTGTCAGTGTACATTGTCATCAACCTATGTTACATCAAAAACATCACGTGATACATAGTATATCTATAGCCTATGTGTTATTCTGTTGCATAAGTTGCAACATTGCGAAGTTTCATCAAAATCCTCTCAGTAGTTTTAGCGCGATTAAGCAACAAACATCTATAGACACATCCAAACTTTCGTATTTGTATTAACTAGGTTTCGCCTGGCTGCGAAAGCTGCTAAAGCAGCTTGCATTCTTGCATCTATTCATTATTTTTTTACGAAATTATTTGTTACATTTTTTGCTTAGATATTCTTCCTAGTCACCAATTATGAGCATTGTATGGCCTTGTTGGCGTTAATTAAGGAGTCTTGGTCCAACAATGACCTTAATAATATAGATACGCAACCAAATCGAAAATCAAATCCAACTCTAAAAAGACGAAATACACAAACTCTAAAATTGACACCCAAAAAGAATGTGTGTGCCACAATACTGAAGTAAAACTTCATACACGAAACATAACTATGAGAGGGAGATAAGATGAGAGGGACTTCACCAACTTGAAGCTATCCATCTAAACTTCCTTTTGCCTCGCTCGATCACACTTTACGTAACGCTCTCGTCTCGCATTCATCAGCTTACTCCCCAAGGGAGCACATAAAGGTTTACTTTAAAAAGAGGAGTCTCTACTTTACCGATAAAACTGGACTTGTGTACTAATCCACTGATAAAACTGGACTTGTGTACTACTTCACTGATAAAACTGGACTTGTGTACTACTTCACTAATAAAACTGAAATTGTGTACTACTTTATTGATAAAACTGGAATTTTGTACTACTTCACCCATAAAACTGGAACTGTGTACTACTTCATTGATAAAACTGGAATTGTGTACTACTTCACTGATAAATCTGGGATTGTATACTACTTCATTGATAAAACTGGAATTGTGTACTACTTCACTGATAAATCTGGACTTGTGTACTACTTCACTGATAAAACTGGATTTGTGTACTACTTCACTGATAAAACTGGACTTGTGTACTACTTCACTGATAAAACTGGATTTGTGTACTACTTCACTGATAAAACTGGACTTGTGTACTACTTCACTGACAAAACCGGAATTGTGTAGTACTTCACTGACAAAACCGGAATTGTGTACTACTTCACTGATAAAACTGGAATTGTGTACTACTTCACTGATAAAACTGGAATTTTGTACTACTTCACTGATAAAACTGGAAATGCGGAGACCGGGTCCCAGGGGCAGCAATAAATGTAAATAGCGTATTGAATAATGAAAATTATCCGAGTGAAAATTAACAAGGGAAAGTATAAAAACAAATTGCGGACTTAATTATGCATTTCGAGCTCTATCCTCCCAGGAGTAATTAAATCTAAAGGAAGATTAAATTTGGATGGATTTTGAGAGGTTTTATTGGGCCGTTGAGGGCATATGGGTGAAGAAATAAAAAAAGTGTGAGGCAAGAGCAGTCGGAGCCATTTTCATGACTACCGACGTATGACCGACGCGCATAGGTTATCCAGGTGCTTTGCTCTTCGTTCTGCTCCCGGTGGGCCACGGGATACTAACACCGAACGAAACGTGACAACACAGCTATCACTGTACGTCAGTATCATTGAGTGATACATTCCCGGTTGTGCCGGATAGTCTTGCCGATCTGAGTGAATTATACTTGGCTTTGTCAGCCTTTCACAAATCTTCTCCTTTCTTTGTCATAGCTGCATTACTGCCGAATCGGGCTAGCAACTAGAAATCTTGTCATTAAAGGTGTCCCACTACACGATAGCTCTACTTTTTTATAATATGACTGCTCGTCTGTACCCTACATACGAGCAGTCCGGTCACCAAGTAATAGCAAGGATTTGTCTGAAAGACAAAATGAATTCTCTGAAAAGAAAGATGAAATATTGGAAGTGAAACCAGTTGCTGAAGAGTGTATTTATTTAGAGAAAGCTTTGGTTTCCTAAACACCGGTTCTGTCACAAAGCGGCCGTAATATTACGGTGAATGACGTCAAAACTGCTCTTCTTCTTCTTCTTTCTTCTTCATGAGTGTCTCATTTCGCTTTAATAGTTACTGCTGTATTATAACAGGAACAGGCCCTAGGAAAACTAAATTTCAAAGTTGATGCCAAACACCGTAAAAACAGATTCTATATGTAAATTCATAAGCATCTCACAATTTCCATTATTAAACAATTTGAGTATGTTTTGACTGTTACCTCAGAAATTATTCTGTAAAGTTAACACATCTATAATTCTTGTACAGGGGTATAGAACCTTTTTGATGTGGTTTAGAAGTGAAAAGCGCATGTTAGTCTGTGGCTTTCTTAAATCATGTGTAAAAGACTAATTATACTATTCATTTTACTAAAAAAAGGCACTGAAGCGGTACCGAGGTGTCGTAAGTAGTAGGGTTCAAATTTACGTATGCGAGCATATAGAAAAGTAAATATGAAAGATTTTTGTGACTATTTAATTTATTTATCTTTAAAATGAATTATATAATAAGTCTTTCGTCTAAAAGACATAATTATTAAGTTTTAAATAAAAAAAACTTTGTTCAATCATTTAAATTTGCTCAAAATTTGTTAATAAAACTTTATTATGAAATAATTAAGTTATATTTTCTATTTTATATTAACGATACGATATTATAATATAAATTGTATATTTTACTGTTAATAGAATCATTCGTTTTGTTGCATTCAATGTTGTTTCATTTTGAATATCGATAAAAAAATTTAAGAGCTTGTCATGTAGTGTTAAGTCCTTGTCGAAATGTTCAAAGAATATTGTCAATATTTCTAAATATAAATGTAATTGTCAAGTTCATCATTTAAATTAAGTGTTTTGCTCATTGTTTTAATAAAAAAACTTTTTGTAACATATTTAATTTATATGATAAATTGTTTCTAAAATTAAGCCTAAACATAAATACGTAATTATAGTTCATTTTTACAAATTATTATAAATAATTACATTAAATGACGTGGAATGTGGTTGCCCTCATTAATTTTTTTTCTACATTGCTTTAATATAAGCAACAAAATGTATTTTATTGAAATGATTGAGTAATGTAATATCAACGCAAAAAAAAACCGAACCAATATGTTCTAGTTTGGTTTTTTTCTTATATTAACAACAGTAATATAAATAAGGATAATACGTTTTTTTACCCCGTCGTCCCAATGTAAAAGTTATTTCTCTACTAATAAGAATCAGATTTATCGTACAATAACATCAAAAATATGGCGCAAAGTCTTTCTAGGCTTAGTTTATCTCAACAATCACTAAAACTGTTGTTGATCGTCAGTAATTATGAAACTCTTGTATAAGTTCACAGCTGTACCATAGGCAGTACGTTTTTTTATTAGTGGCTAGTTAGTTACTAATCAGTTTTTTTCCTTGATTGCAAGAATGTAGGTCTTGTTTTTATTATATCCTGTTGGTTCAGGCAACTTCAAAAGTCGCTTAAAAGATCCGAAATTATAAAAACTGCTGAACAGCCAGAGATTAAAATTCACTGGACAAGATTAGTGCCAAAGTATTTAACCGTTATTCAATTAAAATTAAATTAGATTGTATCATAATTTTCAACACTAGGACGTTAAGGTATTTTGTAAATTTGGATTTGTTTAGCGACATTTGGTTTGGACTTTACATAAAATGTATTTTAATTTAATTAATGTTATATTCAACCACTATTTATATTAGATAGCTAAATATATATTAATATTATATAGAGTTAATCATTAATGTTTCTTATATTGTTTGTTAGGGGTAAACTACGGAAATACAGACCTTAGGATGAAAATTCTTTCACTATCAGAAATCTTCCTTATCCTGGATGCTATATAGGCTATATAGACTATATTTTATTACTAGCTGTCGCCCACGGTGCCATTAAACTTAATTAATTTGGGCTAGACCCACTGCTACTATTTTTTTGGGCATTATTCGAAGGAGTGGGTACTGTTTGTCCTGTTATGTAAAGTTTATAGGAATTTATTAATATTTTTTTTATAGTTATGTATATTAATGTTTCAAAATTATAATGGTTTATGACCAAATTAGGTGAGTCTAAAACAAAAATACTTTTTTTATGTTATAAGGCCCCACTTAACAACTAGAGTCAATAGCAACCACTTATGGACTAACAATGTTGTACAATGTTAAATTAAATTATAACAAATAATACTTCTTTAAAAAATTACAGTATTTTTTTAAATACTTTATATCTAAAATGAAACAAAATAGTTCAATTACAAAACGAAATTATCAAACCTTCCCATTTAATTAATAACTCAGTTCCAGAATGAAATGAAAATAATGTAGTTCTAAGCCTTTAGTAAAAATACTTTAGTTCCATAATGAAACGAAAATAATTTTGATCTAGGGTACGGACCCTTTTGTATAAATACTTTATATTGGAGTTTCTTTATGGGTTTTGATATGATAAAATATTTATTAAAAGGTATTAGATTAATACTACCTTTGTTCGACGTTTTTATTTCTTAGATGAAATGATGATTTTAGTTCTTAGATGAAATAAAAATACTTTAGTTCTATAAAAAGTAAATACTTTGGTTCTTTCTCACTTAGCAACCACATTGCTCGTCATAGTCGTATGGGTATAATTTTGATCATTGTAAAATATGTCCTGTGAGTACGGTGTTAAGGTTGTAAATTGATTCCAAATGTGACTTTGATATTAATAAAGCTCATGGTGTATAATCAGCGTAAATTGAATTAAAGCATATATGTTACTAGTTCTTTTATTTCTATCTCTCTCTCTCTCTCTCTTAACAATTTATTAGGGTTCCGGATCTCTTTGCTGTCCGTCTGTCTGTAAAAACGCTTTTATGGAAATAGATAGGAAGAGGTAGTGCCACGCTGCATGCAGACACGTTGTCGAATTTGGCCGGCACGACCGAGGAGGTAACCCGCTTAAACAATAGCGGCGTAAAATGACAGCTGTGCTGTCGTGTTTCGTGCGGTGTGTGGGTGTCCGGTGGAACGTGGAGAAAGAGGAGAACGGAGAGCATCTGTATAAACTCTATGTAGATGTCAACGGGCGTCGGTGGTCTTAACACTGTATAAAAGCATTTTAAATACTTGAGACTGTAGTTCATCTTTGCACCGGAGAAAATCATAATTCTTAGTCAATAAAAATACATATTTGATAAAGCACTATAACCTAAACCTTCCCTTTGACCTATAATAATGAAATTTGGCAAGAAGTAGCAGCATTCAGTACAGACAAACTAAAAATTCTGTAGATCCAGGAAATTTGGCCAGAGTAAGCCTTTGAGGACAAATAAAGAATAATTCGGAAACTCGGTAAACTATAATTTTTTATGGTATATGGGGGGTAAACGAGCAGTCGGATCAATGATAACCGACGTCCATAGATATCCGCATAGAGGCTACACAGATGCGATGCCCTACTTCCTCCTCCCACCTAAATAGGCCATATAATTAACGCAACTGGAAAAAAACATTAACACTGTTCCTAGGCACAAAATTCAAATACATACAACATAGCTCCGCACAAAATGCGACAGCATCGCTCACTACAATATATGAGACAAATTCCCCTCCGAAGAGCACAGCCAGAAGTGACTGCGCCCTCAGAACTTACGCTGCTTGAGACACTTCAAGTTATAACTTTGGAGACAAACTTGGACTTGTAGCAACTACAATGTGTACTTTTATTTAATTATAACATACTAGCTTTGTCATGCTGCTTCGGTCGCCGTTTCTTTCTTTATAGTAATAATGATAATAATGTCGTCCTAGCCGATTTCGGCTACGGCAGCCGTCTATATAGACGAGCCATCTGCAGGACATATTATAGTGCACAAGTGTGCGCGCAGACACAAGTGCACTTTCTGTTCCCTCACTCTCATATTCCGATGGGACGGCAATCCGACACGACCGGTGAGAAATCAGACGCAGGACCGACGGCTTAACGTGCTCTCCGAGGCACGGAGCTGTCACAACAACTTCCTGACACCGGACTGTTATTAGAAATTGAAAAATCCCAATAACCATTTTTGGTCCGACCCGGGATTCGAACCGGGACCTCACATCTGTGGTTGAACACGCTTACCACTAAACTACGGTAGTTTTTTTATAGTATAGGTGTGACTCCAGTCATTTGTAGGACTATTGACGCCAATAGACATCCGCATAGAGGCTATACAGATGCGCTGCCCTCCTTTCTCCTCCCACCTCCACGGCCCACCGGCTACTTACGCACCGCGAAACGCGACAGCTCAGCTGTCACTTTACGCCAGTCTCGTGTAAGTGGGAGGTACCTCCCGGTCGTGCCGGAATTCGGTTACACGCAAGCACGCAATGTTGCACTACGTCTTCTTAAGTTATCTTCTAAGTTGTATTATATATATTGGACATGTATATATTTTGCTTCCCTTTGATGATAATACCCGGATCAATACAGCCTAGAATATACTGAAGACATTAAATTGAAGGCTAAAATCTCAAGCTAATCCCAAATATGCTAAATATAGGTATTAAGTCAAATGCAGATCTCTAAACGTTGCTGTGGTACAAGGCATGAGCTTTAGAATAAATTTAAAAAAATATTATATGTAAAAATAAAACCTTAGTTCGTTGGTCAAAATTCGACCAACTGTAGGTATCTCTAGCGGGCTACTTATTAATGTCTTAGTGGCTACGATTAGGAATGATAAAATATTTATTAAAAGGTATTAGATTAATCCTACCTTTGGTCGACGTTTTGGTCGGGTCACACCAGCCGTGGTGACGACCCGACGTACTTTTAGTTCTTAGATGAAATAAAAATACTTTAGTTCTATAAAATGTAATCTTAGAAAATGTAATCTCTTCTCCTCTCTGCAGTGTAGCGACAACTTCCTGAAGCTGCTTTCATGCAGCCGAATTGGGCCGGCACGACCGAGGAGGTACCTCTGGTTACACGAGACCGGTGTAAAGTGACAGCTGTGCTGTCGCGTTTAGTGCGGTGTCTAAGTAGCCCGTGACCCATGGACGTGGAAGGAGAAAGGAGAGCAGCGTCTGTATAGCCTCTATGCGGATGTCTATGGGCGTCGGAAATCATGAAAATTACTCCGACTGCTCGTTTTCCCCCTATACCATAAAAAAAATTAACAGATTTTTATCCGTCTCGTGTCTTTTTTTTATGATATAGGGGGCAAACGAGCAGTAGGAGCTATTTTCATGACTACTAACGCCCATAGAGATCCGCATAGAGGTTACACAGATGCGTTGCCCTCCTTTCTCCTCCTCCCTCTATAGGCCACCGGCTACTTACACACCGTACGAAACGCGACAGCACAGCTGTCACTTTACGCCAGTCTCGTGTAAGCGAGAGGTACCTCCCCGGTCGTGCCGGCCCAATTCGGCTGCATGCAAGCATGCAGTGTGGCACTACCTCTTTCTTGTCTTGGGACCTTACAGGCCTAAGGGAGCCAAGTAAGGTTTTTTTAAATCTTTTTTTAGGATTTGAAAGAACTACTAACCATTACACAACAGATGTCCATTGCTCTTCTTTTATATAGTGCAAGGGGCTAAATGAGCAGTCAGATGCGTTGCCCTCCTTCCTCCACCCCCCTCCATGTTCCACCGGATACTTACAACAACACACCGCGACAGCACGTCTGTCACTTTACGCCGGCATAGTGTAAGCGAGAGGTACCTCTCCGGTCGTGAACTTTACTATATCTTATCTTCACTCTCGTCAAAATACGTAATCCGCTATACGCCTGTGGCTTGCGCCGCGCAGACGCATGACACGGGTTCATATTGATATGTTAATGGGGGGAAGGAGGGGGTTGTTTGTGATCAGCTAATCCTGTAACCCACTTCCGACAGGTCATTGGCTAGAACTAGGAGCTGTGAATCTAGGTCTTGCATGGGATAGATATTTATAGCCCACAATAATCCGCATGGTATTTTTAAAATCATTATTATTTGTAAACTGGCTGCGGTTTCACCCGCGTAAATTTCGATATCGTGGAAAATCATCCCACGGCATCCCACAGGAACATTTTTTCGGGATAAGAACTACCCAATTTAATCCAAGTTATTCTCCATGTGTTCGTCAAATTTCATGAAAATCGATTTAGCACTTTTTGCGTGAAGGAGTAACAAACAAACAAACAAACAAAGAAACATACAAACTTTCGCGTTTGTAATATTAATAGGATGGTGGTGTCGTGCTGCATTGCGGGTCGGACTGGCATGTTCAGTCAGATCGTGGTTTATGTGCTGCCGCTTTTTGTGGCGGTGCGTGAGTTTCCGGTGGACAAGAGACAAGGGAGATGAGCAACACATGCAGAAAGTATAGCATCGTTATAATTATATTTTTTTAAAATTAGTCAGTATCAGTAGTCGTCAAAATCTCCGACTGTTCTTTCGTCCCCCTATTCTATAAAAAATGGGCATTTATTACAAAAAAAAATATTTTTAAATATAAAACCCTTAAACAAGTTTAAATCAATCCTATATTTTCTTTCTATCTGAAGAACAAGTCACAAATATCAGAAATAAGTACCAGAGGTATTTGCGAATATACATTCTAGTTCTATCTTTAGTTCTTGCTCCAGCTCTTTCTTTTAATTATTTTTTAATTATAAATTCTAATTAATTATTATAAATTCTAATTAATTATTATAAATTCTAATTAATTATTATAAATTCTAATTAATTATTATAAATTCTTATTAATTATTACAAATTCTAATTAATTATTATAAATTTTAATTAATGATTACAAATTCTAATTAATTATTATAAATTCTAATTATGTTTTGCGAAAAATGATATTCGCTACTATATTTCTAGATAATCGTTAGTCATCTTGCTCAAAAATCGTATAAATAGTTAGCGAATGTGGAAAATCTGCGGAAAATCATCAAAGTTTTCCAGGAAAACAATGTGAGGTACTCGCCGTAGGACGTATTGTTTTGGTTTTCATTATAATGTACAAGAGCTGAAATTTTCCAAACGGATAGAGGGAAAACATAAACTTTTCTTATTGTATAAGGGGGATAACGAGCCTTTCTCTGATTACTGAATTTAGAGATATCCTCACCTTCAATGGGCCACGGGCTACTGAAAACCTCGAGGAGCACGGCTGCTACTCTAATGATTGTGCTAGTATTACCGTTACGCATTACCGTAATTATTTTTAGACGATATAATCACGGGTAGCAGCTAGTCTATACATATAATAAAGCTGTAGAAGACGTCATTCCGTCTGTGTCTTGTGCGGCTTTCACGCAAAAACTACTGTACGGAATTTGATGTAACTTTTTTTGTTATATAGGTATTAGTCCTCGGTAACAAAATGGCTGAAATTTATCAATATATATAATGCTGCAGTCAGTATCTCGACTTGAAATACACTATTGTAGGGTAAAATAACGGATTGACAATTCGGTCACATAAAATGACACGTTACCATGGCAATATATTTTCCCATAAGACAACATCTGTCTGGTCTACTAGTGATATTATATAGAGGTTCATTTGTGGATGGTTATCTCCGGAAATACTGGTCCAATCATGACAATACTTTCACTACCAGGTAGGTACTATCCAGGAGTGCCGGCTACATTGTACTAGCTGCGCCCCGCGGTTCCGCCCGAAGTATTCTAGTTATATCAAACATCTGTGTTGTTTTCTTTTAGTATTAAGTCAGATTTCTCGTCCGATGCAAATATCCAATATGAGAAACCAATTTTATGATATTCCAAATAGAGGCGATCTAGTGTGTACCGTCGGCGAAAAAATTAAAATTGAAAACATTTTTCTTATTTTTTTAGAATTGATTCTCTTCTTCGGGACTTGATACTTTCGTTTTGCTACTCGTTTGTCCCTCCAGGCCACCTCTTGTGAGCCTCGATAAAGTCACCTCTGGATAACACTAAGAAAATTCACAAAATGTGTAACGGAGTTGAATTTGATCTCGAAAATTACGTGAATAGGCAAACAATGAAAATTACTCTAGGGATGAAGTTAAAGATGAAAATCCAATAAAACCATTGAATTCAATCGAACTCAATTTTTGTATCTTGTCCCAAGTGTTCCCTTGGGTCAGATTTCACGCAGCTCACACTACCTTTGCTTGTAATCATTTTATTATGGTATAGGGGGGCAAACGAGCGGTCGGAGCCTTTTTCATGACAACCGACGCCTATACACATCCGCATAGAGGCTATACAGATGCGCTGCCCTCCTTTCTCCTTCCATCTCCATGGACCACCGGCTACTTACTCACCGAACCACTGCAGAGCTCTTTACGCCGGTATCGTGTAAGCAAGAGGTACCGGTAGTGCCGGCCCAATCCAGCAACATGCATGCATGCAGAGTGGCGCTACCTCTTCCTAAAAATTTTCCAAATAGAAGAAAGAAAGAAAGAAAATATTCTTTATTTGCCCACAATGAATATATATACAGTAATACAAACTTAAAGATAAGAGCAAACAGGCGGTCTTGTCGCTAAGGAAGCGATTTCTTCCAGACAACCGGGAAAAAGGACATTTAAAATATTTTTTTTTTGTATGATATAGGTGGGCAAACGAGCAGCCGGAGTCGTTTTCATGACTACCGACGCCCCAAACATCCACATATAGGCTATACAGATGCGCTGCCCTCCTTTCCAATCCACCTCCATGGGCCACCGGCTACTTACAACGCACGAAACGCGACAGCACAGCTGTCACTTCACGCCGGTCTCGTGTAAGCGAGGTAACTCCCCGGTCGTGCCGGCCCAATTCGGCTGCATGCATGCACTACTCTTAACAAGATAAGAAATGAGTAGGTCTATTAAAAAGAAAACAACAATAAAATAGAAGCTATACATGCGTTGGCCATCTTCCTCCTCCGTCTCCAAGGGACAACGCTACTCCCGTCGCGACACACGAAACGCGACGCACAGCAGTCACTTTACGCCGGTACAGCGAGAGGTACCTCCTCGTACTGGCCCAGTTCGGCTGCAATTCAGCATGGCACTACCTCTGACAAACTTACTAAATAAAAATTGAACATGTATTTAGAAAACCCCCATTTGGCAATGCAGCATTGCTCTATGTTATGTCATGATCTACTAAATCCAAACCCGATCCGTATTTAGTAATCAAATATCCCACACCAAGTCTTACTTATTGTTAAAAAGTTTTTACACGAATTAATCAAAACTCTTCTCCGAAATTTGTTAAAACAGAAGGGGGTGAAGGGGGAGGGGGAACTTCACAAATTAATTCTCGGAGCATCAATCACAGATAAAAAAGGAGTGTAACTAAATATTTA
>LUGF01019277.1:256898-277017 GCA_001625245.1 Calycopis cecrops | reverse complement strand
CGTGTCTCGGTGAAGTTGGTCATGTCGGTAGGGGCGGCCCCTCGGCCCCTCTTGGCCCGGCCCTTTGGCGTCCTCGAGTCGAGCTCCTCTGTGGGGGAGTCGCAGAATCTGAAACGTGAAATGAAAACCTTATTTATCGAATAAAATCAATGTGAAAATTAATTGCCAGTCGATTTGCGACTATTAGCTGTAGATATTTATACCTTAATTCTTGCATACTTAGCATCTCTGTTATTTTTGAAGTCATAAAAGCTTTAAAAATTATATTGCTTTCGAGAAAAATTCGTTATATTCAATTATTTGTCCAGTGGAATTTTAAGAGGCGAATTGGAATCTCGCTTACACGATACCCCGGTCAAGTTATAGCTGTTTTAGTGCGGTGTGTATGTAACCGGTGCCCCATAGAAGTCGGAGAAGGAAGGAGGGCAACGCATCTGTATAATCTCTATTGTCGGATGTCTATGGGCGTTGGTAGACAAGAAAATGGCTCCGATTACTGGTCTCGTTATATTAAAAAAAAATCAGGGCCTTTGTCATCACTATGATAAGTTATACTTATATACAATACTAGATCCGCTGCTTTGCTCGCGTGTTAAAAAATCCGATGGCACTCTTCAGTCCTTCAACTATATCTATACTGAATATCGAATCAATCCGTCGATCCGATTTGATGTAATAGAAGGACAAAAAAAAAACACTTTCGCATTTATAATATTAGTACCTATGACAAATCAGCTACACCCCTCGGTATTTCCGGACCGATACGACCTAGGGATCTTCAAGAGCTTATTCTTTCCTCAAAGGTCGGCAACGCATCTGTTAGACCTCTAGTATTACGGGTGTCTGTGGGCGTTGGTGATCACTTTACATCAGGTGGCCCAACTGCCCGTATGCCTGGTATGCTATAAAAATGTAAAAGTGAACTGACCTCGGCGGCGCCCAGTCGTGCCTCGTGCAGTCCAGCAGGGTCCCCACGTAGGTCTTCCCTCTCCATGTCACGTTCACCACCAACACGCCTGCAACAAACAACACACGTGTGAATAAAAACAACACGCAGGCATACGGACTGCTGTTAGAAGTGAATACTTAAATTATCAAATATTAGTAAAACTTAAATTATTTAGTAGCACACACTGGTAGTTGTAAAAGGCACTATTGAGTGAGCTTAGTCATATTATACCCTGGCTTAGCTCTAGATTTTCTGTCATGTTGAGATCGCGAACTCATTATATTTTTACTATCTTAACGCCGCTAAAGAAGTCTCCAAAAAGAATGTTGGACGAGCTTAATTAGTAATTATTGTAAAATGAATGTAGGTACTTTAAGGGTATCGTAAATAGAATATATTTTTTAATTAAATTACATTTTTTTTTTAAATTATATTATTATAATATATCAAACACATCATGGGTCATCATGTAATTATCTACTAGCCAAAAAAATTACATATTTTACTTATTTACTTACTTACTTACTTATTTACACCATAAATTGATAAGATTTTTAAGTTTTTGATAAAGTACATTAAATCTTTACAGAACGTTCAGAAATAGATAACCACTCCCCTCCGTGCTGACGCCTTAATTTAAATGCCTGGCTGTCAATAGACAGCCAGGTAAGGTGGAGGGGATCTTGGCAGAACTATGCCTATATTTAGCGCAGTGTTTCCCAACCAGTGGTCCTGAGAAGCCAAAATATGGCCCGCGAATGATTTTAAATCTCGCGGGCGGTAAGCTGTTGGCTATCGTGCAATGAGGGAGAAATTTTGTTATACCTACGCTACGTTGTGGTCCCTGCTATCGAGAATAATATAAAAGTGGGTGGGAAAATTGTTGGGTGCCCCTGATTTAGGGGATAACAAAAACAATCAATCAAACCTGAAAGCATTTTATTTCGAACGGAACTTTCGAAGGTGCATACAATATTAAACATATTTGATAATAGTTAAACCAAAGTGCGCTAAACATATAATTGGTTCATAACACCCCCGAACGGGGGGTTCCGAAGATGCATACAACATTAACGATATTAGATGCGATACAATTTGTCAGTTCCATTTGCATAACCCCCCACGCGAGGAACGTGACTTTGCCAGCATATTTAGAAGCCTCGCCCTAAACGTTAAAACCACCCCTCGTTCATCCCCCTTCGAACTGCGTCTTTAAAAAGATTATAATACATATTTATTTTTTAGTAGACTTCAAAGGAGGTAGTTATTTTCTGGTTTTTGTAAGAATATTACAATTTAAATTTTGTACGTTCATAAAACTTTGCTGATAACCTTCATCGAATTTCTGTTATCTTGGTATGTTTTTATATATATTTTATATAAATATGAAATTTTCAAATTGTAATTTTTAAAACGAATGCTGCATTACAGCTAAATCTGTCCAGCCTAATTTAGGATTTACAGCACTGGGGTTTAATGACAGCTACGGTGTCGCCTATTCCTAAGAGATGTTCAAAGTAGATTATTTGTATCAATAAATTACTAACACCAGGGATACAGAACAAATCTAGCTGCTCTCTTACTGAGAAAAATAATCAATTACAATAAAACAACTTTAACAAACTTTATTACGATTTATTTAATTATTTTACGCCTTTAGAGCCGTAAAGCTTCTGAAACGGCCTTGTGAAATAATTAAATAAACCGCCGTAAAATCCGATAAAGCCGTTTTATTGCAATGTATTCGCGTAAACTTAAGACGTCAAAATAATCTACAGTGCCACAAACTTATCTGACCCGGTGGCCAAGGCTGGAACTAAAGCCGTCATTTTGAACTGACTGAACTGAACATTTACCCAAAGGGATGGGAGAAACATAATTTTAAAAGTTTTATCTTTTATGCAAGAAGAGAAACGTCTCCAAGCTCCATTAATAAATGAATAAAGTAAAATTGTTGATTGTTTGTAAATTTGATTTTTTACATGACCATAATTACAACATTAAAATATAATACTTTCTTCTTTTATTCCTAAATAACTATTAAAATAATAGTTATCATGATTTTAGTGTTGTGATGGCATAATTTTAATTATTCCCTGCATCACACATTATTTTTACTCTAAAAATCGGAATTTTTATTTTAACGGAAACTCTTCATCAGACTAGAGCGCTGCTGTCACCAGCTGTCACCGGATCAGATAAGTTTGTGGCCGTAGACAGAGAAAATAATTTGTGGCACTCGTAGACAGAGGAAGTGGCACTATACGTCTACGCACTATACATCGAAATGACAGCTAACATTTAAAAAAGTCTAAACAAACGTGCAATTTCAAATTCTGCAACACAAACATAGACAAGGGAAACTACAAACAACCTTAGACTAAATAAAAAGTAAACAACATTGCAATATGCCGTGAAAGAAATGTTGTAAATGAAATTCTCCATGAAATATGTGAGACAAATTGGACTATAAAATTCCGAACATTTATTGTTTCACGGCACAATGGACACGAGCAGAATTCTAAAAGCGATTTTAACATAAAATTGTGAGAATTAATTACGAAGTATGATGAATGAGTGAGCACGGTTACATTACATTTATATTAGCCGGTTTGTTTTTCACGTTCGATTGCCCGCAGGATACATTGTATAATGTATGTTTACAGTATGCACGTTATTCTCAGCTTTCGAATAAATTTATGCAACTACATAAGGGCGATAACACACACTACTTTTAGCGATCGGCTATTTTGCAACTGTATCGATGCTGCATTCAGCGACTCTGCGGTCAGTCGCGGTATCGGAATCGATTCAGGAACTGTTCATATGCCTCGACATGTAACAGTCGCAGTCGCTTTGCGACTAAATCGCCGCGTACGGAGTTTTTAAGTGTGCGCTGGGAAGCATCTGGTCGCTGCATTCAGCTTCTAAAAAGCTACTAAAACCGACCCGATCGCCGATGTAAAGTAGCATGTGTACCGTGGCTTAAGTTTAAAGGCCAAACAGTGAGGCCATGGTTTATAATTTCATTTAGATAATACTATTAGTGCTTTTTATAGTATAAGGGGGCAAACGAGCAGTTATACTTCCTACTCCTCCTACTTTCTTCTGATTAAATTCGTTGCGGGTCCCAAGACAGATTTAGCTTTTCCCTCGGTCTCCCTGCGCTCATATCAAAGGGTCAAGTATGGTTGCCGCTGTCGATCCTGGCGACTGGGCCAATGTCCGTTAAAAACGAGCAGTCGGAGCCATTTAATGACTATCAACGCCCATAGAAATGCGAATAGAGATTACACAGAATGCCCCCTTCCTTCTCCCACCTCCATGGGCCACCGGTTACTTACACAGCGCACGAAACGCAGCTGTTACTTTACACCGATCACGTGTAAGCGAGAGGTACCTCCCCGAAAGTGCCGGCCCAATTCGGGTACATGCAAGCATACATCGTGACACTACCTCTTCCTAATGATGATGAAATTTTTGTCATTATTGGAGGGTACGACAAATTTCGAAAAGAACCATTTTCAATGAAATAAAATGCAATAAAAGAAGGCTATGAAACAAAACAGGGAGAAAGGCTAAAGAGCTTCAAATAATCTATATTTGTATACCCGACTTTACCACAACACTATGTATTTCAGCGGTTTTTGCATGTTATTGGTGGATTTTAATTGAAAGGTGTCGTCAGATCTGCGTAGATGTGAGAATGAAACTGGGTGTATCAAAATCATACAAATTATCAATTCTCCACGCACTCGGTGGTTGTCTTTAATTGTTCCGCTAGTTACACGGTGCGTTAGAGTCGCTCATCATCATCAGCCGTCATCCCTCCTTTCGTAAACTAATGCATTTATCGGACTACGACATTTTTTCACTATTTTTCAGCTAAAATTTAATTACTTATTCGTAATTGAATAGTCTAGAATCTCTAGAATTGGATTGAAACCTTTCTGATTCATTTTAATTATCTATTTTAGTCGATATTTAAAAACAGTTACAATATTTTAAATGTGTATTAATTAAACTGAATAATGTATGTCCTTATGTCCTGTAAATTTTTGAAATGAATGTTTTAGGCGCATGGTAAGATGACGCACCAGATTTTTAATGTCTAAAGTACATAAAATCTTTACTGTAGATTCAGTAATAAATAGAAACACTCCCCGTACTGATTCGTTACCTACCGTACTTCATAAAATATTAATGAAAGTGATCAACTATATCAATGGCATTAAAAATAAAAAGATTACATAAAATTATAATATAAAACACATTACACCGAAGAAGTGAACTCACGGACCGTACACAACAAATCCATGCGAAGTTAAAAGTTGTTCTTTGAAGAGGGGTCTCTTTGTGTAACTTAAAAGAAAGACTTTTAAAGAGCTAAGCCAAGCACCAGAGCGGGAATATTAAAAAATGGCAAGACGAAACTTGGCAACTCCGGAAAATTGTCGGACTCGGCTCTCTTTTATTATTTAAGGGTGAATTTCCCTTGTAAATAATTGATCCGGGTCACCGGTTGCGAAGTTGGATTGGACGTTTCTTTGTTCGCTCAGCATATTACACAAATTGATTTCTGCGCCCTCACCATATTACTAACATTATTATGTTGTATAAATACTGTTTTCTGGCTGTGAAGGAAAACATTACTAGCAGAGACGATTTAAGTCAGTTTTAACTTTTATTATTTAGATATGTATACTAAGTGACTAATAAAAAAACCCTTTGTGAAATGTGACTTAAATGTCACTTACTCACAAAATCTACCGAGATTACTTTGAAACTAGTCAGTCAACTTTTATCTTCTAGGCTTTTTTAATGGTTTTTTAAATTTAAAATTTCGAATTTGTAGCGAAATACCAGGAGAACATCGATGTGAAAGAGGTTCATTTAGGCTGCTAATTGCGCTGCGCCGTTATCTGCCTAATGAACGTCCTGCCACGCTGCTCTCTCGTATTTTGCTTCCCGTTTCAAATATATGTCAAATAGCTCCTTAAAGTTACATCACCTAAAATTGCAAAGCTGACTATTTTCTAGTTTATTTATTTTATTTTAATTCTTACATATTATATTGAACTAGATGCCCGACAGACGTCTTGTCATTATTGGAAAATATGTTGTCACAGTAACGAATTGTAAACGGCCGAATTGTCAACCTAATGTTGTCAACGTATAAAAATGTATTGACTGTATTTAGGCAATACAGGTTTTATTTATATTCTTTAATTAAGGTCTACTAAGTAAGACTTAAAACCACTCACCGCAAACTTTTCAAAGATCGCCTTTTGTATGAAATATATATTTTTTTTAATATCGCCAAAGAAATGTACTAGGATTTTATAAACAGCGAAAATATTTCAAAACATACTTCATTTTCAGTCACATCCAAGTACATGGCTGTCCGTATTAATAAACAGCGCGTAAACAATATAAGACATGCTTGCGCTGCAGCTAATATCCAAAGTATTTGCAACATTGTCTGGGTATCTGCCGCAAGCCAGCCATAAACTCATTGTTCGCCGAGGACAGAGCTCTGCATTTGCACTTCACATCCACAATGTGCACTCGGCTTTAAACTTATACTGTTAATGAATATTACAAACTTCGGGGACTTTGTATACTTTAAAAGCTCTTTCGGTGGGGAAAAATATGCGAAGTATATTTGGTTTGTCTTGATATAAAAATCTTGAACCGTTTTTTATGTGGGCTAATCTCCGAAATATTGGATAGATTTCGCAAAGTTAATTTTGTTCAACTTAAATTATAAATCTACTAACTGTCCCCGGCGGTTTAGCCCGCGTAAATTTCGATCCCGTGGAAAAAAGAAAATCATCCCATGGCATCCCATAGGAACATTTTTTCGGGATAAAAGCCATCCCATGGGTGTGTCAATTTTTTTGTTTTAAATATTATTTGTATGCCGTTAATGGCCAAACATAGAGTTGCTATATGTAATTTGTAGTTCCATCTGTAATGTACCTATGTTTACAAATGAATAAATTGAAATTGAAAATTGAAATTAAATTTCATGAAAATCGCTTCAGTAGTTTTTGCGTGAAGGAGTAACAAACAAACATACAAACTTTCACATTTATAATATTAGTAGGATTTTCACTTACTTTCAATTAATGCTCAACGAAGTGAGCACTGGGCCGCTAGTCTACTAGAATATTTTAAATAAGCAAATTCAATTATTCAAGTGATAATCATATTTACTATAGGATAATGGGTAGCTAAGGCATGTATTTAATACTGTCATTTATTGGTTATCAAATTTTGTACCAATTCACAGATAATTTAATCTGAAAATATTGTCTACAGGGTCTCCAATAACATAGATATGTTGTAATTATCGTTAAATTATTCCTTTAAAATGTATTCATTTAATATTTAACTAGAATGAAAAGGTAAATTATTCCTTCTAAAAACTAGAGCGCTATACACTTACATACCTTACTACTTCACCTTCGCCACAGATAACATTATCATTTATCAGTAGGTACTTTACAATCACACACACACATTTATAAAAATCACCAAAAAACTCATCAAAACACAGTGGTATACCAACCACAGCTTAGAGTCCAAGGTTTCATTGCAGTTGTGTGGTCATTCAACCGGGACCTATAGCAGTTTAAAGTTCCACCGCGAAGTTGGCGCCACACAGTGGATCGAAACCATGGTAGGGCGGACATAGGATTTTTTTTTTGGTTTTTCACTTTTTTTTAATGCTAATCGATAGATCTAAATAAGCTTAATCGAAGTTGTTCTATATAATTTTTTCATAAACCTGGTAGTTTAGGCAAAAAAAAATATTTATGCTTTTTTTTGTATGGAGCCGTACCAAAAGTAGTAAATGACTGCTAAGTTATAATCGATCCACCTTTGAAACTTTATATACGTTATACCCTAGGTACTATACTACACGAATACACTGTAAACGTTTGCCTATAGTTGCCTATTGAGGAGATAATTAAATCGAAAAAGTATAAAAAAAATCTATTTTTTATCTTAGATTTTCTTATTTCTTATTATTATAAACCAAAATTAACATTCCATACAATTTAAAATATTCACAATATGCTCAAATACAGGCATAAATTGGCCTATAGAATTGATTTCAAACATCGGAAACGAAGAAAATGAATACCGCGAAGTCTGTGATGACATTGATATTGTAGAAAAAAATCTACTATCCACCCCTGGACCTTCTACATCTATAATGACGGCACCAAGAAAACCTTTCGAAGATCTGGGCTACAGACAAAAAAGAAGACGCGTGGAACGGTGACAATGTCTTGCTAAGCTGTTCCACGCGTCTTCTTTTTGTCTGTAGCCCAGATCTTCGAAAGGTTTTCTTGGTGCCGTCATTATAGATGTAGAAGGTCCAGGGGTGGATGGTAGATTTTTTCTACAATATCAATCATCACATCATCATCATCATCACAGACTTCGCGGTATTCATTTTCTTCGTTTCCGATGTTTGAAATAAATTATATAGGCCAATTTATGCCTGTATTTGAGCATATTGTGAATATTTTAAATTGTATGGAATGTTAATTTTGGTTTATAATAATAAGAAATAAGAAAATCTAAGATAAAAAAATAGATTTTTTTTATACTTTTTCGATTTAATTATCTCCTCAATAGGCAACTATAGGCAAACGTTTACAGTGTATTTGTGTAGTATAGTACCTAGGCTATAACGTATATAAAGTTTCAAAGGTGGATCGATTATAACTTAGCAGTAATTTACTACTCCATACAAAAAAAAGCATAAATATTTTTTTTTGCCTAAACTACCAGGTTTATGAAAAAATTATATAGAACAACTTCGATTAAGCTTATTTAGATCTATCGATTGGCATTAAAAAAAAGTGAAAAACCAAAAAAAAAATCCTATGTCCGCCCTACCATGGTTTCGATCCACTGTGCGCCAGTTGGAACCCGCAGTTGTATTAGTTTGTAGACAACTTCATGCGTATGCCAGTTAAACGTTTTAGATAATTACATAATCCGATTTGGAGGAGCAAGATAGTTGCTTTGTCTGTGTCGCAAATGAGTTAGACCACTCTCGCCTCGGTTTTTGTGGATATTCGGTTCATTAGTGAATACGTTTAAAAATTCAACTGGGAGAGTATAATAAACCCTCTTTGATCTTTCTAACAAAGAGTTGAGAAGACAAATAATTATTATATATTAACTCTTCTACTATACTCTTTTCAATATCTAATTTACATTTCTCATAATTAAACACAAACAAACCCAGTACATATTATCATTTGTATTATATAAATATATTGGTTCATTGTACCCAGAATCTGTGTAAACAAGACTGATTTCATGTAAAATCTGTTGGATTACCAATAAGTCCACTCGTGACCTTAGTTGCTGTGAAGCTTCTGAAAAATCGGGCTTGTAAAATAATTAAATAAACCGTGATAGATTTATTGTAATAAATAAAGAACCAAATTAAAAATTATTCGTTTAATGTCGTAACTAATCCCCAAATGTAAATTGTATCATAAGATAACCTATTTTCATCCGTGTCTGAGTTGTAAGCGAGCTGGCATGGCGCGGGCGTGCGAGTATAAATAGCCAACAGAACCGATATGATTTATTACCACCACTTAATAATAATTATTACACTGATATAATATTAGATGCAGACCGAAGCGATAATGATATCGTTGGGTCTAGGGTACAATTATATGTCTATTGTATTAGCTATAATAAAATTGGTCTGTGCACATCTATACTAGTAATATAAAGCTGAAAAGTTTGTTTGTTTGAATGCGCTAATCTCTGGATATTCCGATTTGAAAAATTCTTTCAGTATTAGTTAGTCTGGTTAGCGAGGAAGGCTGTAGGCTACTTTTTACCGAAGCTTTTTAAACGAAGTTGCGGGCGGCCGCTAGTGTATTATAAAGTTGTAGTTTGTTTGGTTGAATGCGCTGATCTCAGTCCGATTTGCAAAATACTTTTGGTGTTAGACAGCCCATTTACTGGGGGAAGGCTGTATGCTATATAGCACCACTCTGTGACAGATAGGAGAGGAAAATACGGGTGAAACCGCAAGGCCCTACCATTAGAGCATATCTAAGTAAAACATGAAGGGTATATCATATATGGCTAAGCTAGCACAGCTTGAGTTTTGTTTGTGTTTTTTTGTCACTAATTACGAAGGGCTCAGCTGAAAGCCCAACAAACACCTTCCTCCTTAAAGCTTGCAATAGCTTTAAAGTTTATTTTAATTCAATTGTTTTTACTCACGGAAACAAATGAATACATAAATATACACGATACAGACGTGTCATGTATATCATACAAATTGTATATCCTTGGACCGAACTCGCGCCCATTTGAACACCTGTCTGACCACTTCGAACCACTCATGAAACGTCTAAGAGAAGTATCTACAGACAGGCATTTTCGTCACTTCTTAATTGGGAGCACGATTATAGGCGAAAGTTGTAAGGCCAAAGTGGTGTGTGCCCACAATAAGGACATCCTCTATATATACAGTTTAACTTCTCTAGAATCATAGCTATGAAACAAATAGTATATGAATTGCGTACTTTAGACTTCGCTTAGTTCTGGAATAGATTTGAATAATTCCTTATGTATTTGAAATCCCAATTATATTATATGTATTATCTAAGCTGTAGGGCAAGGAATGTATAAAAGTAAAACTAAAAGGAGCTAACAATAAATATGAAAAAAAAACTTTGTGTCACTGACAAATATATCCGTTTCCGAGTTTAATTAATTATTAAATCAATAGACCGTCTTAAATAAAAATAAAAGGAGCTATTATAACAATAAAGGAAAAAGAATTAAAACATTGTGTCACTGATAAATATACAACACATATCCGTTTCCGACTATAATTAATGAATTATTAAATCAATAGACCGTCTAAATGTTAATCTGTTCTATGACCAAATATGACTACAAAACATAGGATAAGATAAGAGGCGGCGATAACCTTGTTTCATTGCATTGTAATCAAGATGGTCCGAATCTAAACTGATTTGGTGGTTTGACAATATGATACATTTATGTGCATCCTTACTGTAACATGTACTGTATTGCTTTTACTCTTTATAATGTGCGCAATAAAGAATATTTTCATTTTCATTTCATTTCATACAATAGGGAATATGCACGTATTTTTTTTATATTTTTAAATGATAATTTACATAATTACATTAATGTAAAAAAAATATCAGCGCTGAAAAAACAATATTAAGTTCAAAAAAAATGTTTCAAATTAGTAGGCCGATAACAGCTTTTTAAACGATCGCCACTTTGCCGCGCTGACATGACGTCACGCATCATAACAACCACCAATGGCAATGCTCCACTGCTCGTGAACAATGATGTTATTTATGAACGTTGACGTCACAATTCGTTCCGACCAATGGCGTGCGTTTCACCTAATTCAATCTTCCCGCATAATTTTTGCACTTTTCAATAATTATTTTCTGATTGAAAACAAAATTATACAAAAAAATATTAATACGTACGCACATCTTAAGGAAAAGACTTTACATATAAAAAAAATTATCATTATTTGAATCATACGCATATTCCCTATTGTTTTAATATTAATAAATATTTATTCATCATCATCAGCCAGACCAAATCGACTTAGTCTTAACTTATGTAACCCTCAAAGTGCACCTTAGTCGCGGTCACAAGTGGCTTACAATATTATATGTACATAACTACATAACTATGTGTAGCGATAATACTATTTGTACATACTTTTATAATACTACTAATTGACTTGACAGACAGGTTTATAAGTTTAAAGAACTTTATTACTTATAACATAAGAATATTGAAATTCTTACTAGCTTACGGTATTTGGGACTTCAAAAATGGAGTTATTATACATATAAACCTTAATCTTGGTCACTCTATCTATTAAAACTATATACATGGATTCTCTTATCGATACAGAATTCATAATTTCGTTTCAAAAAGATCTAAAATCACGTTGTGTATAGACATCAATTACCGATAATGGAACATGTTATGTACGGAATTAAACGTCAATTGCTAAACCAATATATTATTAGTCAATGTCAATTTAGATTGGACAAATACAAATAATTGTTTGATAAGTGTATTTGACATCCGGCGACCGGCGCGGCCAGGTGGGCTCGCGGTCGACAATTTGTATCATCAATTGTATTTAATAATGTAATGTATGTGTATTATGTAATGTAACCTGTATTTAGGTCGAACATTACAAGAAAACAATTTTTATTGAAGTTTCCGCCCGCGGCTCCGTCCGCGCGGATGTCGGTATTCGTGCGGATGGATTTATTTTTTTTCTACTTATTTTTCCAGGATAAAAAGTATCCCATTTTATGCCCAGGATAATAAGGTATAATTATACCAAGTTTCATTGCAATCGAAACGTTAGTTTTCACGTGATGCCTGAACATACAGACAGACAGACAAAAATTTTTTTAAACGCATATTTTTGGGTTTGGTATCGATCTGGCTATTTATTTTTTCAATATTTTCAATGTACAGAATTGACCCTTCTACAGATTTATTATATAGTATAGATATAGATATAGATTTTACAAGCTCGACGTTTCAAAAGCTTTACAGCAACCAAACCAGTTTTTTTATAGAATATGGGGCAAACGATCAGATAGTAGATTACTACCGCCACCCATAGACATCCGCAAAATCCAAGGCACAGATGTAAATAAGAGTAGGCTTTTTCTTCAATAAGCCCAGGTCGTATCGGTTTGGAAATACCGACTGTTTGGAAGTTTATGGGCGTCGACTGCTGGATTGCCCCCTAATGCTATATAAACATGTATAATATGTATTGGTATGTAGGTCACGGACTCACGGATGTGTATATGAATATTTACATAAAATAAATATATTTTTTTATTATAATTAAATTTATTTCCGTGACGTCTTTTTATTTATAATTTTAATTACGTATAATTTATGAATGGAGCATATTAATTGCAACATTTATATTTACACTTTGTATTTTTCCTACGCTTTTTTATGCGTACGATGCTAAATTAGTAAGGTGTGCTACAATTCCATATATCACCTATCAGACAGTTTCTTTTTAATAGGGACAAACGAACAGTCGGAGCCATTTTCATGACTACTGACGCCCATCCGCATGTAGGTTATACAGATGCTCTCCTTTTTTCTTCCAACTCCATGGGCCACCGGACACAATGCGGATATATACACACTGCACGTAACGTAGCTCAGAATATGTCCTTTCAGCCAGTATCATGTAAGCGAGAGGTACCTACCCGGGCGTGCCGGCCGAATTCCGCTACATCAGTCTTTCCCAAAGTGGGCGATAACGCCCCCTTGTGGGCGCCAGATGCTCGGAGGGGGGCGGTAAGAAACCAGAAACGACATAATGGTCTTTGAATATCAAGGTCTGATAACTAATAAAGGGGCGATACGAAGTAACAGATTTTCAAAGTGGGCGTTAGACGAAAAAGTTTGGGAACCTGTGCGCTACATGCATGCATGCACCATGGCACTACCTCTTACTACTATTTATTCATAAAAGTTAATATCTCCAATGTATATTAAACATTGAGGCAACATTCATTGGAGCATAATTTCGTTTACAATATTACTTATGAATGTAAACCGTCGGTGATTATTCGAGTCCCTGCGGCATGAATATTGAGGAGATTATATTGTCAGTCATTTCAATAAATTACGTGGATTAATTATTGCTTCAATAATCTCGTTAAAAGCCGTCCCCGACATTTAACAGAATAATAAATACAAAGGGAATGTGTAATAATTTCATTCGGTCGCATCCATTTTATGTTCCTGTTCATACATCAAGTTGGTTTTACGTAGTTTCTTTAGAGTGAAACAATGCAATGGAAGGTTTCCAACATATTGCGGTAAATGCTGTCTTATTAACAAGAGTTTGCAGGGATATTATTAACAGATTGTCTGATCATCGTATTAATATTATAAATGCGAAAGTTGTTTGTGTTTGTTTGTTACTCCTTTACGCAAAAACTACTAAACTGATTTTCATGAAATTTGGCACACACATAGAGGATAACTTGGATTAACACATAGGATAGTTTAGTTTAGTTAGTTTTGGATGCCATGTAATGATTTTCCACGGGATCCAAATTTTCGCAGATGAAACCGCGGGGCGCAGCTAGTAATTCATAAGTTTAATTTCATTTTCCACTGATCGGATTATAATAATATTTGCTTTGTAAAGAAAAATATTGGGTTGGGTTGAGAGATAACTTTTCCTAGGTGTCTTTGATTTCTGTGTTAACCGAATTTATAAGAGTTACACGGTCTCTGGCGACAATTCAGTCTGTGATTTTTTTTATAGAATAAAGGGCAAACGAGCAAATGGTAGATGACTACCGCCCATAGACATCTGAAAAACGCGAGGCTTCATTGAATTTAATGATAGAAAACTGATTAAATAAGTGCAGACTGATGGAGGTCCAGTCCAGACTGGCGAATATTTTAATATTTGAATATTTTCTGTCAGTCTGGTGGGACTGACGCTCAGACTGAACTGACGCCAATCTGGCCGTGTCACCTCCATCTAAACGGTGATGAACGAAATCGAATTTGTTAACATTTTTTTACAGTATTTTAAAAATACTGCAAAAAATTGTTGATGGAAGTTAGACGAGAAACCTAAAATTATGTTTCATTTCAATAATTCATTCGATTTCATTTTTTACTCAAAAAAACATAAAAATGTATCGCGTAGCAGATGAAAAGTACCAAGCGTGCATAAGCGTGCTGAATGTTGGATGTAAAATGGCGCTACGGTGCGGGTGCGCTAGTAACAACTCACCACCTTCCGTTTCGTGCCACACGATGCCCTCCAGCGTGACCGATGTACCAGGCTCGCAGGGGCCCAGGCAGTCTGGCTCGGTGATTGTGCCCACAGAAGTGCCAACGCATACTTCCGCGGTTTCCTGGAAACAAGCAAAATTCAACTATATTACTGAATAAATAAGATTCAAATAACAATATTTCAATTCAGAAGAAACTTTTCTACAAGCGTTTCTGATTTATTCGGTTACAAAAAACAACAATCCTTTGTCTAGTATTTGAACATACATGTATCGTCGTCAATATTTATATTTCGCCCACTAAAGACCATCTACGTACAATGTACATACCTATATATAAAGATATTATGAACATGCTTTACTAAATATTTTCTATCATCCATCATGTAATCGCAAACTCATGTAGATGACGCCCTGCTGGCAATCGGAGATAACGGATATATCCAATTAATTAGTCAATAAATCCGTTGGCACTCTGCAATAACTGGTTGCGGTAGATATTAAATCAACGTCGCTCTCACTACAAAATGGCATGTACTGTTTAACAGGCCCCTTGTATTCGAACGTTAATTTAAGTGTTAAATTATTCCATTCTAATGAATAATCATTTGCATATTATAATTATTAATATAATATATAAAGGTTGTGGGATTTTTTTTTCTTTTTCCTTACGGCATTATATAAAAATCACCAGAGGAGTATAAATGCAAAGAGCGTTCACTACATAGAACAATCAAATGAAGTCATTTACATTCAGTAGCCGATTTGCGAGCGAGGCCGGTATATCTTGTTATCTCGCTCACTCACATCGCGACGCAAATTACGAGTACCCAGGCGGTATCCGCTATTGAAATCGTAATATTTCCGAGTTGGTGAAAATGTATTTTATTCATAATATTATGTTAATTCTAGAACACAAACACAAGAATCATTTCTAGTGCCACATTAACATAGTAATTTGGACCCAGGTCTAGAGCAGCTGCTATTTCATCGAACAATTTATAAAGCGCGTCTAGACGACCAGTAAATGTTAATACCCTGGCGATTTGACAGCTGAATACAGCGAGATAATATTTCTAGCTTTACGAGTGAGCGCTCTAGCTTTTTATATTCATTTATTGCTTTTTTTGCTTAATCGCTAATTATTTCTTCTTATTTACGAGACTTTAAAGGACGTTTGAATAGAATTGCTTAAAGCAAAATTGCGTTCGAAATTTGGCAACACCTGGATGATGTTATGAAAATGTGTAATTAAAATCTAAGCAGTAAAGCATTTATTAGCGATAAACATTTAGTGAGTTTTAAAGAATTCGCGTTTATTTCTAGTTTTATCTCTAACGATTAAATTAAATGATCGATTATTATCGCTCCTACGCGCGTATTGTCAAACGAATGACAAATGTAAGATACGCCCACGTAGACAACAATACGTGTATGTGTACAGTTAGGCCACGTATTAAATCCACACGTATTAAACGAGAGTAAGGGGGACAAAGTTACTAGGGTAGCATAGCAGGCTAGCCGTTGGCAAACAAGGGTCGACACCAGCTGCGCGGCAAAAAATCTCGAGCACATTAACATTTCAATAAGAGAGGAACGATCGAACGCAAATACGAGCATTGTCGGTAGACAATGAGCAGTAAATCAATTGAAGACGGAGACAAAGGCGGGCGGTTTAATGATCGGAGGAGCTCAAAAGTGGGTAATGGCTTCCTATGAATCTAATTTAATGTGTGACATATTGCATTTTATGAGGCAAAGCTCACCTGGCCAGCAATAATAGCAGGAATACATAAATACTACGTATATGTGAGGTATACTCCTTAGCTAATTTGAGTCACACAAGACAAAAATGGAAACTTCCTCGATCGTGTAATCCTAATACTTTTCTTTGAATTCTGGTGGCATATTGAACTCTTTAGTTCGTAGTCTCGAGAGATCTATGTCAAACTGATGTAGGCCCAATCGCCTTCTATTTATTCAACTCAGTAGTTCTTAATCGCAAGAGAATACACTTCAGTTTAATGGTCCAAATCTGAGTCACGTGTACATAATTTATGTGTCGTGGTCCGCAACGAAATGGCCGGGGAGATTTTTGGCAAGCGCCGATCTCTGGAGACTGCGAACCTGCTCTCAGTAACATAACTAACAATAACGGACAGAAATAATATAAGGAAATTGTGGATTTCAGCGTCCGTATTTACCGTGCCAAACCCGTATTACCGTATACGGGATATTTATGCTTTTATAGTGGGCAAACGGGCAGTATTTACTGCCTACTGACACACATAGACATACGCATAATCGTCATGCATGCGTTGCCCGTTTACTCCTGCCATCACCAGAAACTCAGCGATAGCATGAAAGGCAAAAGCAACTCTGGTCGTTCCGGTCCAATTCTCCTGCAATGCAGCATAGCACTGCTTGTTACCTACCAAAAAATCGCAGCACAACAGTATTTTCAAGTGATAAAAGATGTTTCTTAAGTGATATTTAACGTTCATCTAAATGGCCTTTTTTAGCATTCAAATGAAGGCTTATGATCACGATTAAAGGATTTTTACGACAAACACAGCCGTGAAATTCTTAATCGCGACCCTAAAGGTTTATTTCGCAGTAATTAAGAGCGAGCCGCCTTGAAAGTTTTTATAATTGAAATAATTACAGTCCCAGCTCTGTGCGTGATCACCGAGGGCGCGAATGTTTATTCCCATTGAGCCCCTACGCGTTCATGAAACCCTGGTAAATAATAAATATTTATGAAATGTTTATTAAAAAAAACGAAACGTGCGAAATATTAATTGAAATCGTAATTGGATAAATGTTGCCGTGTATAAAATGAACGAAATTTTGCTCATAAAAGACTGTGCATGTTGCCAATAAGCCTTTTGATAGGTATTTTCATTTTATCATCTAACTATACATGTATCTGGACTTTATTTTACTGGAATAATTTGATACTCTACTTGAGTGACAGTGTGACAGGACCACCAAGGATGGTTCGTGACAGCTCCTAGCTTCTCACCGGGAAGCTGGAGGCTTGAGGACTGGAGATGTCCTTCACTTAGGCATCATCAATCAACTGTCACGTGAGCTACTTCTAATATGAATATGCAACAGTCATTTATAAAACTACCAAACCCTCATCACCGAACGATCATTTTATAAATAAAACTCATTTTAATTCAATTACAATAATATTTGTCAAATTCGAAGTCGATCATTGCAAATACAAACAAAACAAAAAAACCAATGACCAAACAAGAGAACACCAGATTAGCTCCAATAAAAATTCAGCGAAAGCTAATGGGACTAGTCTTTTCATGTCGCAATAAAGGAATATAGCGATACAATTGGCGAGCACGTAGCCGGCCCTCTTTTTGCCCTCTTTTACCCTCTTCACGCCGACACCCCCCAACTAATTAACTTAGTACAATTCGATTTGACTCGCAACTGTTTCAATATTCGTTTATTCGCCCTCACTCAGTTTATAACTCACTTTTGGCTCGACATTTACGCACCAATTTTGTTGAATATACGTGTATTGTTTTATTGGTTTTAATATTATATTTTATGTAGGTGCAAACGAGCAGTAGGATCTATTTTCATGACTACCGATGCCCGTTACATAATTCATACAGATACGTTGCCTTCCTTCCTCCCACCTGTATGGGCCACCGGCTATTGATCATAAATTCGATATCTTGAAAGATAAATTTAATGGTAAAATACATTTGAGATTATTCAATAGGTTCTTAAAGGGTCGGCAATGCGCATGTGATGCCCCTGGTGTTGCAAGCGTCCATAGGCTACGGTAACCACGCACCATCAGATGGGCCGTATGCTTTTTTGCCACCATCGTGGTATAAAAAAAAAAAAAAAAATTTGAGATCAAACTGTTATTCTAGATAAACCTATTTTTTTTTATAAGAAGACCTGTTAAAAATCGTTTCAACAATCCTCAAGAATATTACATACCATAATTACATCGCCACGAATCATCAGAAATCATCTCTCTTAAAAAATTGAGAGACTAATAGATATAAAAAGTAAAGATAATATTTTATCAAAACGGGGAAGAAAATAAAAGATAATAAAAATTAGGTAATCTTCCAAAATTTAAAAAAACAACATGTGGCGAAACAAAAAATATCCGTTGGCATCAAATGAGAAAGATCAGACGGCTTAAAAAACGAAGTTCACGCTCCAAGAGCCACGGGGGATCAGATAATATCTATCTGTTTTAATAACGGGGGTATTTCATGCGAATATCTGTAACGACAGCCCTATTGTTATCTTATGGCTCTATGGTTCGGCATAGACAAAACTATCTATTGTCTATGATCGGCATAGAGTAAATTAAAAACTGCGTTGGGAGACTAGATAATAAAATAGGAGCGTAATTTTTGTGTACAGTCCCATGAGTCTATAGAGTCTATGCACGCACCCCGTGAATAAGACAAAAATTATTATCTCTTATTTATAGTGTAATAAACAACTTACAAATAATATAGTAATGTTTACATTGAAGTTGTAAGAGGTTGCATGATGCATGCTGCATGTAGCCGAATTAGACTAGCACGGCCGGGGAGGTACCTCTCACTTACACCGGCACTTAAACCGGCGTAAAGTGACAACTGACAGCTGCTGCTGAGCTGTCGCGTTTCGTGTGGTGTGTGCTCCCCCTGGCCACCGGATATTAACACCGCACGAAACGCGAGTCTCTTTACGCCGATATCGGTACTAGTAAGAGGTGCCTCCCGCTACAGTACACGAGAGGCACCGTGCCCGATTCCCCTGTAACGCACATAAAAGCAAACAGGGCGTTTATATCGAAATATAATTCCAAAAACGGGTTGGGGGCCATCATAAAACGGGAAACAATGGCGGACCCAGACTCCCAACAATATTAATTAAAAATAAAACCCGACGGGCCCGGTAATTAAAACGGAAATAACTGTAACGAAATTGGAAGTTTCAATTTGAATTTCGCTAAGAGATCATTTACACGGCTCCTTGTGTAATTAATTTTTAATGTCATTTTATTTAATAGCATTAATTATATTTGAATGTTAAAATGTGTGTTATTTTAATATGGGCTCCCTAATTGGTGTGTCATTAAACCCTTCTTGTGACTTAATAAGCAATGTGTGACACTGAAGGTTGTTTAGTAGTTTAGTTTTACAACATATACGAGGGCTGCCTTTTAAGTTTTGTCGTTTGAAATAAGTATAGACAATATTATAGATTATTACCATTTATTGTTTTTCAAAGAATTCTCCGCGATATTTAATACACTTTT
>LUGF01019277.1:244862-256861 GCA_001625245.1 Calycopis cecrops | reverse complement strand
TTTGTTTTCGAATTCTAAATTCAAAAAGATGAAAAAGACATACATATTTTTTTATACAGTCGAAGGAGGTTTGCAAACGACACTACTTAAAAGGCAGCCCTCGTATATATATATATTGTTTGTTGTTATGTTTTATAATATAACGAATATTGTGTACATATAAATGTACACGCTATTTATAAGTCGACTGATTTTGTTGGGTGTCAAAAACAAAAATTTTATCGTTATACAATATAGTCTTTTTTATAGTATAAGGGGCAAACGAGAAATCGGATTGTCATGACTACCGACGCCCGTAAACATCCGCATTGAGGTTACACAGATGCGCTGCCCCCCTCCCTCCTTCTCCCTCCATGGGCCACCGGCTACTTGCACAACTGTCACTTCACGCCGGTTTAGTGTAAGCGAGACGTACCTCCCCGGTCGTGCCGGCCCAATTCGGGTACATGCATGCATGCAGCGTGGCACTACCTCTTACTAAAATATATAATTATTATATATTTCAGTAACAGGTAGCCTATAGTAATTCCTGACTATGTAGCTTGCTAATGCTATTGAATATATGAAAGAACGATTAAAATGGGTCCGTTAGTACAACCTCTTTATAATATTAGTATAGAACTATCTATTATTGTGTCCACGCTATCATCAAAAAAACATTATCAACAGAAACACGTCGACCATGTACTGATCGATACAATTATGTACATAGATATGGTATATATAGATAGATATTGTGCCCTTTTAAGATAACTTTTACAGTGGCTAATTAAAATTATGTATATAATTGCTCTATCTCCTACAATTTCAGAGTCAAAGAATTATTTTCGTATGCATAGGTGAATATTGTTTACTTACTTTGTTGAGTAATATTATTGGATAGGGATTTTGAACTGTGTCCCTGTTTTCTTTATGTGTTTCTTTATGTCTAAATTGCAAAAGATTTATAAAGATCTTTATCTTATACTAAATAGTACATAATATAAAAAGCATTATTCTAAGTGAGTGTCGTGTATGTATTATAATAAGTCAGTTCCTTTACAGTTATCAATGACAACAACCCCTCGTCCTCAAAAAAGGCCAAGGTACTTCGAGAAATCAAAGTACAATTCGTATTCATAATTATAATATAAAGACAATTTAATTTAATTAGCAAAAACAAATGAAAAACAATTTAAAAAGATTCCTCAAAAACACATTCAAGTTATAGGGTTATATTAAAACGAATCTATAACAGCCATCGCACACAAGCTACTTTTAGCATAGCATCGACGATCGGGGATTTAATCGTTTTTAGAAGCTAAATGCAGCGACCACACGCAATCCACCTAGGTTGCCATCTCAAAAATCTGCCAACCAGGACAAGGCACGTAAGAACCCCGGATTTCGGAGCTTCGTACCCGGACGTTAGAAAATAGTATTTTTCATACGATACTCAGAAGAAAAAAATTAATTTTTATGGTCATAAATCAATTATTATTTATTTTAATGCTATTTTAAACTAAATGACGAACTTAAAAAAAATACTTCCAGTAACCATAAACATTTCTTCCGAAACTTGAAATTTTTAGTCTTAGTTTTTTGAATCAAATCAAAAAAATTCAAAAATCAAATCAATCAAGTCAAAATCCGGACTACAAATAAAACCCCGCCCGGACGCTCCCCGGACACCCTCAAAACTAGGACAAAGGCAACCCTAACTCCACCACACACTACAAAACGCCGAACGAGGCGACTTAGTCGCATTACGACTAAATCGGACTACGAGCGCGACAGAACGCTAAATCGCAAAATCGAGATGCAGTCGCAAAATCGTCGATTGCCGATACTAAAAGTTGCGAGTGTGCGGTGGTCCTAAAAGTCGAGTTTTTTTATTAAAATGAAGCCTTTGTGAGACTCGCTCAAAGGGGATCAAATGAAAGAACATAATAAATGTTGAAGATAGCCAAGAATGAATAACGCTTTATGAGATTTAAATGGGTCTATTTAATTTCAAAAATTACCCCATTTTATTACCCCTAATTGGGCTCTATACATTTAATTAACGAGCAAAATGAAAACATGATATGAATTATCATTTTAAATGAAGTTGGAATCTCCCAAGGCTGAAAGTTGAAATTAAATTGTTAGTTTTAATCGCATTCGAAACGACTATTCTGTAGCGATATTTTTTAATTGGTTTTCAACAATTTCATCATTTATATTGTGTCTTATTTTGATCATTTATAAACTGCAAATTTCGTAGTCTAAACGTAGATTTAGTAGTAGTGGCACGACCGGGGAGGTACCTCTTGCTCGATACGGACGTGAAGTGACTGTGCAGTCGCGTTTCATGCGGCATGTAAGTAGGCGGTGGCCCATGGAGAGAGGAGGAAGGAAGACAATACATCTATATAGCCTTAAGTGGATGTGTGTGAGCGTTGTTGGAGTCACGAAAATGGCTCATATGCTCGTTTGTCTTTCTCTACTATAAAAAAAAGATGTAAAGTATGATTGTACATACATTCATACGCTCGAAAAACATTAGGTACTCTCTGCCGAAGTCGGGTGGGAAGGTGGAAGAATGCAGGCATCCAGGAGACAAAGACTGATACAGAAATGTTTTTTGATTTGCAACCGGTATGTTTATATAAACATAATGATAAAAATAAAGAAAAAAAGTCGAATATGGAAAGTATAATGACTTATTGCACTCTTTCTCCCGCCTACCCCGTAACGGATCTGGCACAAAAGCATGTTGTTTAACCATAGAACGTATGTAAGGTTAAAATAATTTATTTTGAAGACATGTTAATATTTTTAAACACAATTACAAGTAACTCGTAAACAACTTATAAAACATCGAATTATACTAACGTTTCGTGTACAAAATGGGGACGCACCTTGTTATACAAATTATAATTATCGTAGGCGGCGTTACAAGTGCTTGGAATGGTACTAATTGATTTATATTACAGATGTTCTAAAATATATAAAATATAAATATTAAAATTAGAAACAAACACGGCGCAAGATGAAATTTGCATTTATTTGTTTACTAGCTTTCGCCCGCAGCTTCACCCGGGTGATTTCGGACTTCAAAAATGGAGTTATTATACATAGAAGCCTTCCTCTTGAATCACTCTATCGATTTAAAAAAAATACATCAAAATCTGTTGCGTAATTTTAAAGATTTAAGCATACTGATACACGTGAAGCAGACAAATGGCTTTAAAATTATACTATGGTGAAGAGAGTCGTACTTTCCGAAAATTATGAAACCCAAAATTCTCTATACGTAGGTACATAAAAATAATAGAGAAAATAAAGGTTATGGGCCAGCAAAATAAATATTGTCCCATACGAAAAAAAATCCAATCAAAGCCGTACTGTTCGGATCTCTAAGGGCGCCATTAACCTACCACAAGGTGATTGGATTCCTCATTGACCTTTGCATATGCAAAGATAAAGTACGTGTCATCTGTTGACCCCGACATAGCGTCGCAGATACAACTATATTCATTAATGCCTAAGACTAATAATTCAATCATTAATTTATGTAATCATCATTGAATGCGATATGAAGTCATTTATCATTGTATACAAGAAACCGGCTCGATATTAATTATTAATACACCCATGTGCTATGCGAATACATCCTCGCCTTATACATTTGTATAAATCTCGTTATCATAATCGGTTTTATGCAGCAATAAAACAAAATAACTACTTTTTTTTACAATAATATGAGAAGGTATAGTTGGAGCCAAAAACATGCCGACGCCCATAGACATCCGCAGATGCATTGCCCTCCTTCCTCCACCATTGGCCACTGGCTACTTACACACCGCATGAAACGTGACAGCATGCTGTCACTTTACTTCAGTGTGAGCGAGAGGTACCTCCCTGGTCGTGTAGCCACACTGCATGAGTGCATGCAGCGTGGCACTACCTCTTACTAAAATTCGTCTCTTATTACTCTTATATTAAAAACTTCAAATGTAAAACAAGAACAACAAACTACATTTTTCTTTGCGCTTTAAATAAGAAATGGTGTCCTTTTTTATTTGAAATAAGTGAAACGTGAAAATAAAGAGGCGATGCGAGACGACTTATTTTAAACTCACTTTGCTTGGAAATGCTTATTTCGTATTATTTAAGGTTATTCTTTCCGCTAAGCTTCACATGTTTAAGACTGTATCTCTGTCTTTAAGAATCAAGAGCACAAAGGGATTAAATAGAAGAATAGGGTTGGTAGAGCCCATCATAAAAGAAAAGAGGCATAAGGTACCGTGAGAAGTAGATGTTACTTTTCAATTATAAATGTTAAACACAAGAGCACTCGGACTAATTGTGGAGATAATAAAGTATTTAGATTCCCAAACGCCGTGACATAAATATTACTCGGCCAAAACGTCTGTGCTCAAGGATATCAACCCCTCTTTCTTTACACCCCTCGCGCTCGCCTTGAAGCCTCAATACGATTAGGCAATGCGCCTTAGAGCCGATGTGACGTCAGCAAGGCCAGGTTCTATTTAATTGTACCTCAATCCCCTGCTTCCCCTTACAACCCTGCATTCAACTTGAAACCTCAATACAGTTAGCGCACTGTATCTTAGCGCCGATATGACGTCAACGACCCGAGTAGCCCGACCCCTTCCTTCCTCGGACACTCCCGCTCCGCTCCGTTCGCCTTGAAGCCCTAATACAGTTAACAGATTGTAGCTTAGTGTCGAGGTGATGTCAGCGACGCCAGGTTATATCTAACGCCTCAACACGGTTAGACACTATACCTCAGCGCCGATGTGACGTCATCGAGGCCGTATTTAGCCGGGCTATACTCATCGCATTAACAATTCCGCGAGAGAAAATGAACCGTGAAATTCTTAACAATAGCACGTAATGAAATCTTTTTTAATGTTTTCCGCGCGGCGCGGGCAGTTTTCAACCCCGTTTTCATTGGAGTGACAAAGGGTATCCGTTTTCACGTCGTTTGCGATTAGGGCTCGCTTCCCGACGGAATCATCCCCAGAAGATTACTATTTTTATTAAAGTATGTTTAACTAGCTGTGCCCGCTGTTTTAATTCTAGGAAACCCATATAAACTTCAACACCCTATTTCACCCCCTTAGGGGTTGAATTTCTAAAAATCCTTAGCTGATGTCTACGTCATAACATCTACCTGCATGTCAAATTTCAGCCCGATCCGTCCAGTGGTTTGGGCTGTGCGTTTTTTTTTAGATTTAAGTAAGAAGCGTCATGCTACGCATATAGTAGCTGGTGGCTCCTTGGTAAGGATGAAATGGGATGGATGGCATTGCATGTACATGTGCAGACGAGGCACCGCATGGCACAGACTGTTCGTTTGTCCCCGAATGCTTTCAAACTGCAATATTTCTTTTGTACCATGTAAAATTACAAACACATCATGTAGCACAGTTGCTATGCAAATGCGTCGCCCACCGTCCCTCGACTCACCGATTGGCCATCGGAAACTCATAAACCGACCAAATGTGACAGCAGCTGACGTACCTCATACTAAATGACGTTAGTTAATTTCTATGTTACTTTACCATTTGATATGAATCTTATCACTATCTTATCGAATGGACATCGATAACGCTAATATCGTTACACAGCAAAAACACATTTTTTTTCATGGTATAGGGGGGCAAACGAACAGTCGGAGTCATTTTCATGACGCCCACAGACGTCCGCACAGAGGCTGCACAGATGCGCAGCCCCCGTTTCTCCTCCCATCTCCACGGGCCACCGGTAACTACACACCGCACGAAACGCGACTGCACAGCTGTCACTTCACGCCAGTCTCGTGTAAGCGAGAGATACCTCCCCGGTCGTGCCGACCCAATTCGGCTGCATGCAAGAATGCAGGGTGGCAGTACCTCTATTAGCACGTATACTTCTGTCGCAGTTGGTTAAAGGATGGGAATGAAAAAATACCGGATTAAACCGGAGTTGCAAATGAAACCGCTTTTGTATAACAAGATCAATAGAAAAAGTTCGAGAAATTGGCTTTTAGTTGCGGCTTCGGCTCGCGTTACTTGGGTTGGGTTATCCAATTATTTACTCAATAACACGCGCTCACCTCCTCGGTTAGCATACACTTCTGTAATCCTGGTGATCTAATTACATTTACGACTTAATTGGGACTTAAAAAATAACTAAGGGTCTGTTTCAAAGCTTAGTATCAACTAGTTAGTCAATAGTTAAGATATAACTGCAACATAAATGGTTAATTAGTTTATTTGCCAGTTAAGTCTAATAGGCTAACATAGGCCCTAAACGTTCTAAGTTTATATATTTTAATTTATAAATTATAATGGTCATCTTCTAGTCGAGCTCAAAGATATCAGTCTTCGTATTATATTTATAGCAAGACAAGACAAGGGAATATCGCACTGTCAAGAACTTATCATATCTTAATTAGAGTCAAGATTTCAATTCGCCACGTGCCAACTTTATAAACTCTACAATATCCTTTTTTTGTAACAACAACTGCAAACACGTCTTCAACGCTACGGGGTAGGTATTTTTATAGGAATGGGGAAAAAGCAACAATCGGAATCAATCAGCATTTGGTGACACCTAATAACAATTGCGCAGATGCACAGATATCATCCCCTTGGGCGTCCCTAGAGACAGTTACTCCCGCGCGAGATATAAAAGTCATGCAGAAGCGTTGTCCTTAGGCTTCACCCCACCACCACGATGAGTCCCGGCTACTCACAAGCCGCACGATGGCAAAACACTGGCTAATGATGAATTTTTTATAGCATATAGGGAAACTAGAATTTGTTGTAAAGTGATCACCAAGGTCCACAGACAACATCAGAGGTCTAACAGATGCGTTGGCGACCTTTGAGAGAAGATTTTGCTACATAATATATTATCATATTCATATCAAATAAATCGGTGCTATCATTCTGATATCTAATTGATGCTAATTCGTTTTCGTGGGACCGTCCGAAGCCATATTTTATAACCGATCATTTATCATAATATATTAATCACGTATAACGTTTTAACAGTTGACGGTAAGGGCCACAGCACACACTAGACGCGGAGACCAGCGACTTGACGACCTATAAGCTAAATGCAGCGACTAGACTCGGAGAGCGCACACTTCAAGACGCCAGACGCGGCGACTTAGGGTCAATTCACACCAAAAGCGCGGCGAAGGGCAACGAAGCGGAGCGCAGTTTATGTGTCATATAAATTTCAACTTTATAATAATTACTACAATACTTATTATCGCATGAGAATCTCGGACGAGACGCGCGGATTCCCGCGAAGTCGCTGGAATGCGCGAGAAGTCGCTGGAATGCTCCAGAAGTCGCCAGAATTCGATAATTAGTACTATAGTAATGAAAATAAAGTTGAAATTCATATGACACTTAAACTGCGCTCCTCTTCGCTGCCCTTCGCCGCGCTTTTGGTGTGAGTTGACCCTTAGACGCTAATGTATGTCAATTAATGTCAATTAACATCTAAATTCGCACGACTGTCGCACGGCTCTACTGCGACCGGTCGCAGAGTCGCTAAATCCTGCGACTGCATCGAGTCGCAAAGTCGTAAAAGTCGCGCGTGTTGTGGCTCTAACGTGTAAACCTTTACGACAGAATAAAATCATAATGGATTAACTCGATCGCCGCAGTTGGCGTTTAACGATCAAACCGAGCCAACTTCCTCAATAAAATAATAGTCTTTCGGCCCCACAACGAAAATACATTCGAAAATATTAATGGTTACACGGACCGAATTTTGTGGGCGTAATTGCTTTCTTCACTAAATATAATATTACACTTTACATTTATAATCTGTATACATTTATACATTAAATTTATATGTTATATGTGGTTAATTGGACACTCAAATGGACATGTTTTAGAAACATTTAGAAGGATTATTAAGTTATATTAGGCAGGTGGTTTGGATAATTGATAAGAGTTTTTTGTTGGTTATTATAATAAATAATTATATAATAATCAAGCAATAATTCACCCAATTTTTAATATTTTTTCTTTAACTTCAGATTTGGACTTTTTGCCACATTGATTGACTGAATCGGCTGAAAATTTTCAATCAATAACTACTTTATGAATTAAAAAGTTTGAGCCAATATCACCATATAATATTTATAAATATGGAAGCATGTAAATGGTTGTTAGTTGTTTAAGGTTTGCTCTAAATTGTAAAGCAAACTGTTTGTTTTTCTTAATAAAATAAAATAAAATGTACCCATTTCCATCCATCATCCATTCAATTAAATTTACAATAATATATCGCGATAGTGTAGACAGTAGACACTTCGTAACTATAAAATAAACAAGATTATAATAAATGTATAACACTTTAAATAATTAAATTTATAATTACAAAGCCGAGCCACAAACAAATATGATATTAAGAGTAAATTCATTAATAATTTATCACAAATAGGAGCAAGCTCCGTGTAATTAAGAGTCCATTTTGCGACAACCTCTTAAAATTCACTCCCCGCCCGGGGCTCAAAGGCGAAATTAAAGCAAAGGATATAAGAAAATGTAGGTACGAGCCAGGATCAAAGGGAGCTCCCCTCCGTAAATAAAACTGGGGATTTCGGTTGCTACTATTTCCAGTTATGTTTGCGAGTTAAAGATATTTCTTATTCATAACGTTGCTAATTGCTGTAACCGATTATGTTCATTTTATATTACGTCTGTTTCATGCGTCCCTGGTAGATATTTAACATTACGAGTGCTGACAGCGTTTCGTGCGGTGGCCCGCGAAGATGGAGGAGGATGATATGGTCGTCGGTTGTCATGAAAATGGCTCCGATTGCTCGTTTACCCCTTATACCTACTATAAAAAATATCTCAGACGCAATTGTGGCTTTTAAATTCTTTGCCAAATACCTACTCATTTGTATTAAGATTTTTCTGTCAAATTACAAGCGCAATTCGTCATCAATGTGACAAATGCACCAGGAACAACATACACCAGGGATACATACTACACAATAGATAGAGAACAATGTAATATGTACTTGGCATGTTAGCAAAACGAAGTTTTAATAAGTTTTTATACGACACTAAAAACAGAATTTTGTGGTTCGGAGTAGGCGGGCGAATGTTACAGAGCCATGTTAGTGCTGCAGAAGTTTAGCAAATTACAAAAGTGTCCAAGTGTAAACTAACCAACTAATGCCATGTGTAGCGATAAGCGATGATTCTACAACCCACACGGTAATTGATAGATCATCAAGTAAAACACTAGTCCCTTTATTTATATAAATGCATAGATTAACCCCTTATTCCAAATATAAAACTAGAATTTGACAAATTCCTTATTATTTAATGGAACTATGGAATTTGACAGGTACTAGTTTAATACTTGGATTAAAGTTAATCTATGTTTATTATTAAGGGATTTTAAGAGATTTAATCGTGGAATTACAAAAACACGCTAAGGCATCTAGTCTTATATGTATTTGACGATCTACCATGTGGGATGTGGTGGGTTGGTTTGGGTGGATCAGTAATCACTACTGTAGTATTAAATCCAACGTGGCCGTCAAGTGTACAATATACATTGCTTACTTTACAAACAAACACTACATTTCATACTTATAAGGATCATTAAAACTCTATCAAAGGCCAAATTGTTAAAAATTAGCATTCAAATGAAGGGAAAGCTGTTAGCGGAATTAGTAAGGGTAAGAACTGCCGTAAATTGTCTGGGGTGGCGAAGCCCTGTTTATTGGCTTGACTCGTCGTCGCTAATAAATGAACCAGAAAACTTCCACGAGATGTACTTATGTACCAAAGATATCCGCATTTCAAAACAAAATAGCTCCTATTACTAAAGACATAAAGCTGATATTGCGACGGACGCAAATTTTATGGCCTCCTCGAAACTTCTTTCCCGCTTCCGCGCGTGTAAAACGAAGAAGACAGAAATGGGTTATGGAACTCGCTTTATGTCGGAGCGGAGGAAATTAAATTATGAGTGGAGCTGGAGCAAAGAAAGTGCATGACAACTTAAATTCAAAGAAGCGTCCGAACGATAAAGTTTCAGAACATTACGCGGAGGAGCGTAACAAATTAAGTAGCTGCAGGCCACCGCTTGAAAAATTGTGTCAACAACATTATTATTCTAAATTTGAAATTCTTTTTGCGAAACCTCTTTAGCTTAGTACCCACTTTTTCCTATTAAGTAATTTAAAAAATATATATATTCTATATTCGAAACGCAACTTTAGCTTATTATATTTTTCTAACGTAAAAAAGAAACCACGCATGTAACAAAAATTCCTTTTTTGAACCTCAACGTTTTTTAACTTAGCTTTTTTCTATCTAAGTATCAAAGGAGCAACTTATATAACACCTGCTTATTAAAAATGCAATTAAATGTTCATTATAATTTATTGAGTGCGTATTTGGTATGCGGAAGCATTAATATCACGCTGATCCAATATCAGTAATTAGTGTATTGAAAGCACGCTTTGATGTACCAGTATATGGCGTGGCGGAGAGATGTAGATTAATCGTGATTTACTGAAACGGAATCCGTAATAACGCTACACGCTTATGTTAACCTGGTATCTACATTAATTATGAAATTCATCGTCTCACAGACACGGAATATTAATTAATCAAAATTAATCTGTTATTAATCTTACATTAATAAAAAAGTGAGTTCCATTGAAAGTAATGGTTCTGTATCAATTTAATCTATGAATGCAATTTATTCTCATGTGTAATTAAACAATAACTTTTTTATAGAGTAGGAGGACAAACGAGCAGGTGACTACCGACGGCCATTGACATCCGCACATGAGTTGCCCTCCTTCCACCTCTCCCATCCATGGGCCACCATCTACATGCACACCACACACATCACGACGGCACTATCACTTTATGCTGGTATCGTGTAAGCGAGCAGCTACCCTGGTCGTGCCGGCCCAATTCGGCTGCATGCATGTATGCAGCGTGTATTACTTTAATGAGTATATATTATTTTGCAGTCAACCATTTATTCTCATGATTAAACAGTAATTTAAATCTACGCCAAGCATTGCAATATCTTGTTTAACAATGACTTTTATATTAAGTACTTTTAAATTACTTAATAATTGCAGTGCATTAATAACATTGTCTATTAGTAAACATTTAAAATTTCACTTAAGTATTCTCGTAAAAGTGGAAATAACCAAAAGCAATTATACCACCGTTGACCTAATTTTATTATACAACATAATTATAAACACTACAAAGGGCTTTTTCGAATGAAAATGTATTTTAAGGTTTTATCAACGAATAAACGCGTTCATTATAAACAGCAAAAGAATATTAAAAGAAATTATTACATCAAAGTCTGTTGGTACGTTAGCCGCTCTGCCAAAAAAAGAAAAAGCCAACTGCTATTCTTATTACCGAAATTTGGCTCCAAAAAAGTTTTTACGCTTTGCAAATTTTCGTATCATTTGTGGCTTGTACGTGTTCATAGTGGTTTTTTTAAACATTAGCATAAATAACAGATTTTTTTCTTTTCCCCTGAATTTTGTGTACATTTCACATCACATCGTAGGTATTACAGGTATTTACGGAAAACATGTACGAGAAAATGGGTCGATCAGATTTTAGAATACTATTTTGGCATGTTCACATAATACAAGTGTTTAGTAAATTAGTTGTCTATGTTTAGTCATAGACCGTAAACTGAATATTCATACCATAAATGATGTCTATGGTTAGGTACAGTGACAAGGGAGAGAGAGAGAGAGGGATGTCTGACATTACAACCATGACTTAGTGACAGCATGTATCACCATAGGTAGAGAGCTGCGGATTACCAGTAAAGATGCACAACTTAGGCATCAGCTGTCAACCCTGATCTGTCAGTAGAACAAGTCTACTTCCACTTGGGATGTGTATGTAACAACAAGTCACGGTTATAAATAGAAAAAAGGATCCATTTGGTCGCTACCGATGCACAAGCATTCGCATATGCGGATGCAG
>LUGF01019277.1:206054-244529 GCA_001625245.1 Calycopis cecrops | reverse complement strand
TGTGTACGTTTCACATCATATCGTAGGTATTACAGGTTTTTACGGAAAACATGTACGAGAAAATGGGTCGATCAGATTTTAGAATACTATTTTGGCATGATCACTTATTACAAGTCATGGTTATAAATCTGATCCATTTGGTCGCTACCGATGCACAAGCATTCGCATATGCGGATGCAAAGCCCTCATTCACCCATAGCCGTGTTGTCTTTGGTTAGTCATAAACCATATACTGGTTACTCATGCCATAGATGGTATCTATGGTTAGGTACAGATGACATTCTAGAGAGAGGGATCACTGACAGGACGACCGTGGCGTGGTGAGTGACAGCTAGCCTAGATTATCTATGTGAGCTGTAGATAACCAATATATACAAGGTTGATAAAAGCGAGAGGCGTTAAATGAAACCACATATTTAGTGCATTATTTCCAGGCTACACAACAAAAATCAGATCAAGCGGAGCAATAGTTTAGCCACAGGAATTTTTTTAAGTTTTTTCTCACTTCGTACACGCTGTACCTCAGCTGATAGCGAATATGGGCCGGCCGGGGTCACTCACCCCGTACGAGATTGTACGCGCCGGTACAAAGCATAATTTCATTTTTAGCTATTTAACTTGTTTTTAATGGTTTCGGATTAACTGTAGGCACTAAATGCCTCTCGGTTTTATCAACCTTGTATATGATAATCTTAGGCATCGTTTGCCACACATGTCCTACTTCCACTTGGCACAATTATGTGTGCAACCACACCATCACCCTAATGGGGACACGGTAGGAAATACAACTGCATCATATCCATCACCATTAAAGCGGCATTTTGCGCTCTGGTCGTGCCGGCTCAATTCAGCTGCATGACACAACATAACCATGGTAACAAAATAAACAACCTTCAACACAAAAGAGCTGTACAAATAAATAAACTGGTTGCTGGATAGCACGCAACCACAATCCAACCGCAGGCAACCAACCGCAAGGGTTCAGAGCATGTCGGCTACAAACTCAAATTGTACAACAAAACATTCATATTTAAAGAGGGACAAGAACAAAAGCCATTTCTTTCTTTAGAATTCCCTATCTAAAGGGGAAAACCGGTCAAGTGCGAGTTGGACTAGCACACCGAGGGTTTCGTACGGACGGGTACCTATTAGCATGAAAAATAACGGACGTTGAGAGAATTACATTTCCCGGCGACAAGTTAACAAACTTATATATGCGGGTGCTTCTATACATTTAGCATGAAACGAACTACAGAAATAAGTTGGTAATAAATTTTCCAGTGATATAAATTTTATTTACCTATTTTCAGATTTATTCCCATATACATGCTGTAAAGTCTTACTTCTTGCCAAGAAGTTAAAAGACCTCGGTATTTGACGTAAATTTCTTCTTCTTCTTTCTTTTTCTTTTTTTGCTTTGATGATTGTTTAATTGCTGGCACAAAATGGTACACGCGCTGCTCGGACTCACAAACTCGCACGAAACCCGACAGCATGACCACTTCAATTAAATTATTACTTAAAGGTAACGCACATCCCAAACCACTGATCCACCACGCATCAGGCTGAAATTTAGGATACAGGTAGATGTTATGACGTAGGCATCCGCTAAGAGAGGATTTTTACTAATTCAACCCCAAAGGTGGTGAAAAATTAAACGCGGGTGAAACCGCGGGGCACTAGTCCTTCACATATAATGTAATTTTGTCCATTTTACAACTACCATAAACATTTTGATCGGTGTAATCGAAACTTAAATTTTTATCGATATTATCTTACGACTAGCATTTAACGTTACGAAAAGTTTTATGAGAAGCACTTAAAGTATCTTATCTATGTATCTCATATCTTTATATCTTATCCAATTGAATAGCACTTCATAAGTTTGTAATGACCATTTTCGTTCTCGAACACATAACATATCCGACATGAGTTATGATCTCCTAGTAATTTATTCCAGCAACTCGAAAGCAAGCGAAGCAGCCAGAGGTGCCTCCTCGGTCGTGTCATACATGACACCTCTCTTACATATTACGTAAAAGCTAGAGGTGTCTGTCAGTCAACTATATAGTTACAAAACATACAACCTTCAAGACAAAAATACATGTAGATGCAATAATACAGCTGGATGATTACAAATGCAACCACAATCCACGACCGCAACCAACGAACGTAGACGTAGCATAACTACATATTCCACACTAATCATGTCCTCCTAGTAATATATTACATCAACTCTGTAATTGCGAAGCAGACAAAAATGTAATTAACCAGTGAATTCGTTGTCTCATTAAGTACTCGCTACGAACAAGTTACTTGTAACTCGAAAGAGACAAAAATATCTCATTAGAGGCAACAGAGATTCAACACACACAGGTGTATAACTTAACTCACAGACAAAATTCGAGACATAAAGAGACATGCGTCATTTTAATGTCATTAAAATAACATTTGCAATTAAATTATATTATTCTATGTTAGTAAATTAATACAGCGATATTTAAATATTCATATTATATAAATCCAAAATTATAAGTTTATATAAAAACCTAATATGACAAATTTAACAATTGACAAAGCTTGTTAAATGTAAATACTAATTTTAACATTACACGTTAGTCGCTGACTAAAACGAACAAGTTTAAATTTTATTGTTAGAAATGCTACTTCCATCATAGACGATATGATCCTCATCTACGTCATATTCATTATCATATAATTAAATGTATCGTAAAGATTATCAAAAAGATAAAAGTAACGATCACCGTCTTAACACAGTTTTACAATCAAGTAAAACTTAATAGTTTTAATATTATAATGTCCAAGTTCGAAGCTTATGTAAAATTACACATTACGTAATTAAAGACGACACGGTGTGTAAAATATGCAAATTACATACAGTTGTAAAACTTGTGTAATTATATTATAATTTTATAATTATAATGCATTGATCTTAGATAATAGTCATGCTCGGTTATTTTATATTTCTGTAAAAGATAATTATGTAACGAAGTAATATAATCTATTTATGGTATAACAAAAATATAACGGGCTTTATACTGGCCCAGTTATGTATTATCTATAAGAATGCGTTTAAAATGTAAAGTAACACACCAGGTGCACAATTTTTCTAATCGAAGACCTATGAATTGAAAAGGTTATTTTGTTGTTTCATAATTTCTTCCTTACAAAGATAAAGTATATTCATTCCTCAAGCATTAGTGGTGTGTTATTATTTTTTAATTTTAATGGTATAGGGGGGCAAGCGAGCAGTCGGAGCTATTTTATTGACTTGAGACGCCCATGGACATCCGCATTAGAGGCTATACAGATGCGCTGCCCTCCTTACTTCTCCCACCTCCATGGACCACCGGCTACTTACTCCTTTCGAAAAGCGACAGCACAGCTGTCACTTTGAAGTACGGTCTCGTGTAAGCGAGAGGTACCTCCCCAGTCGTGCCGGCTCAATTCAGCTGCATGGAAGCATGCAGTATGGCACTGCCTCTAACTGAAAATACAATAGACAGTCATAGGGACTGCCGATAGAAGTGAAAACTTAAAACTATTATGTAGCAATGACCTGTGTTTAGTAGCACAGCTGTTGCTAGGAGTTAGTTTAGCTCCACTTTGCTTTGCTTGTTGTTGTTGTGTCATGTTAATGACGCAAACTCAGTTTTTTTCCCTGCCCTAGCGCCACTAAAGAAGTTTTTCTAAAACTATTATAATCATCTACTTCAAATAAGTAAAGATAAATAAAAGTTATAATTATATATCTATCTGTGTAGTTGGTGGCCAAGGCGGGGAAAGAAGGAGGGCAACACATCTGTATAACCTCTATGCGGATGTCTATGGGCATCGGTAGTTATGAAAATTAAAAAAAAACTTTATTTCTTATCTTTTATATCTTATCTTTTCTAATTATATGTATACACATGTATCGTAGACACGAATTACCTAAAACATTAATATGGGGGGTTAAAGTCAATAATACCAGGCCCCAAAGGGCCCAAGTTAACCACATCAACTCGATATTCGTACGCACAAAGTACGTTCACGTACGGCAATTAAGTTGTACGCAACGATAGTTCCGCGATTAGACGTTTAAATGCGAACTCGGTTTGAATACTTTTCTTTTTAAAGGGACTCGTTTCAATGGTAATGAAACTTTATGAAGAGCGACGTGGTAACTGGTAATAATATTTAGCAAGAGGTAATGCCACGCTGCATGCATGTAGCCGAATTGGACCGGCACGACCCGACTGCTCGTTTGCCCCCCTGCATACAAATTCTTAAGAGCACAGCTCTTGTCGGTGGAGTCTTTTCCAAATGTCCCTGTCCTCTGCTAATCTCTTTAGCCCCCCTATAACATAAAACAGTTTGCTAGACTTGACCTGATGAGTCAATCAAGTAAGGTTCTTTTTCATCTAGATCAGCGGTGGGCAACCTTTTGGCAGGTTCTTTTTCATCTAGATCAGCGGTCGGCAACCTTTTGGCAGGTTCTTTTTCATCTAGATCAGCGGTGGGCAACCTTTTGGCAGGTTCTTTTTCATCTAGATCAGCGGTCGGCAACCTTTTGGCAGGCGGGTCCCAAAGAGGCAAATTAAACTAAACGTGGGCCACACTTGTGATATTAGCCCCAGAAGGATTTTGATATTTATTTCAGGGACCGCCAGTGAGACGGAAATTGGAATTACTTCCTACTCCTCCTACTTTCTTCTGGTTAAATTGGTTGCTGGTCCCAAGACAGATTTAGCTTTTCCCTCGGGCTCCCTGCGATCATATCCGCTGTCGATCCTGGCGACACAGGAGTAGCAGCGGTGGGAACGAGTGGTATGCCAAAGCCCAATTAAAAAAAAAAAGTGAGACGTCGCGATCGGCAGGCCGGGGGTTGCCTAGGTGAACGGACTGCTCGTATGCCCCCTATACTACAAAAAAAGAACTCGCTTGACCACACCACAGTATCAAAACACACCCAAGCAATATAAAACACACCGTAACCGTAACTAATTAGTGAATGTGTGCGTGGCGAGTCGTGCGGCGAGATTCCGATCGCGCACGAGGCGTTTTAGACGCCGCGCGCTAACTCGCAGCGTAAATATCACGACAGTCAATATCACAGCGGCCGCTTACGAAATACGACTCGTGAAAACATATGATCAGAGTACTTTTTAGGGTTCCGTACCCAAAGGGTAAAAACGGAACTCTATTACTAAGGCTCCGATGTCCGTCCGTCCGTCCATCCGTCCGTCTGTCACCAGGCTGTATCTCAATTTCTCATGAACTATGATAGTTAGACAGTTGAAATTTTCACAGCTGGTGTATTTCTGTTGCCGCTATAACAACAAATACTAAAAAATTAAATAATATGAATATTTAAGAACCCTTCGTGCGCGAGTCCGACTCGCACTTGGCCGGTTTTTTTATTATAGCAAACGAGCAGTTGGATCCATTTCCATGACACCTATGGACATCCGTATAGGTTACAAGGTTGTGTTGCCCTTCTTCCTCGTCCTCGTCCATGGGCCATTGGCTACACACGAAACGCGACAGCACAGCTACTATGCCGGTGCGGTACCTCTCGCTTACACGATGTAAGCGAGAGGTACTTCACCGGTCGTGCCAGCCCAATTCGGCAGCAGACTTGCATGCAAAATGAAACTAACTATTATTTGCTTACGCTACATAACTACATAATATAATAATTTATATAATTTATTGTTAGTCTTTACATAGCAGACATATTTTTATTTTATTATGCATCACTGGTGTAATAAATGTGTATATTTTTGTAATTAACTTGACAATGACGACCGAAAAAATACCAAGGCGAAATTGTAAAGTTTCTACGCTCTTTTATTTAAACCAGATTTAAAAGAAAAAACCAGTTTATTATTTGTTTTGACTATACTAATTAAATAAATAAAAACCATTTTTAGCGTAGTAATTTTATTTCTTTAATTTACATACTTTTACGCGATACAACAAAAATATTTATAATTTTATCGCAATCCTGCATATTTTCTCAATTATTTTTGAGGGAAATTGCAGGTTACTTATGAGAAGAATAAACCTACTAGGTATGTTTTATATACTAGAAACAAACATGGTCTTAATTTAAAGTAAAAACAAATAAAAAAAAAAAAAAGCAAAAAAAATGTACTAGGAAAACATATCGAGTGTAGAGTCGACCAACTATGAAACGATTTGTTCACCGACGATAAATTACCGCTCCAGTGGCCAGCGCAAATTTAAATTTATTATTGTTTAATACAAGTGTTATAAAAACAATATTGAGTGTTGGCTATTTTTTGCACTTCCGGCCAGTGTTCCATTTATGAATATTAAAAAAATTGGTTGTTTGTAAAGTTGGACGATAATTTTTAAATGATAAAATCTGAAACTTTATAGACAGAAGAGAGTTAGATGCGTCATAGACCAACTTAAGCCGACCTATCGCACGCGGAAGGTGACAATGAGTCATTCTTTTTCATGCGTGGAGCCGGCGTTCTTCGATTAATTAGACGTTATTACATTAAAATATTGCCGTCATAATTATGATTAATAAAGTAATTGTTATGTTACATACGTCGCAATTTCATCAATAACGTCATAACTCACAAGTGTAGATTTCCAGAAGTTAATTTATTTGCGTGGCAATCGCAGTATAAACCGGATTAATGTCAACACAATATTCATAGACTAAGTACGACAGGGTTTATTTTATTAATTGACTTTTATTTTTATTTTAACAACAATATTTGGAGTTACCACATAAGTCGTAAAAATACTATATCTAGTTAGTACGCATGTACATATTTTAAGCGATTAATTAATTAAAAATCTAGACAATCGTAAGCTTTTCAAGCCAAGTTTTAGCGAAGAGACCTAGTACAGTCATGGATATACATGAACATAAAGATACCTCAAACGGTATGAATATTGATATTCAGAGAATGTATGGTGGCCCAAGGAGAGGGGAGGGGGATGGAAGGCAAAGCGGAATGATATGCGGATATCAATGGGCGTCGGTAGTCATGACATTGTCTCCGACTGCCTGTTTGCCTGTTTTATTATAAAAAACCTTCGTTAGTCCATTGAGTTGGCTGAAATAAGGGTCTGACTCGTTATTTTTTTGTATAATATAGAGGCTAGGTCTAGTACTATATTAAAAAAACACCCACAAAATGTAATTTTTATCACTAACTGACATACCTATAAATTTACATCCAGATGATATAGATAGCGCAAATTTAGCATATAGATGTAGTTTTATGAGCAACGGAAAAAATCAGAAACCAGTATTTTTACATTTTACAAAATAATTTAAATAATGATTTTATTAGTAACATATTTTGCTTATTGTTTATCAAAAGTTTAAGGGGAAACATTAATACGTTTCCCCTTTTGTTTTTTTGTTTGACTTTGAATTATGAATGTATCGTATTACATTAACAATTCACTTATTTTTTATCAATTAATTTATAAGTTTTAGTAATTATAAGTAAGAGTCAGTCTTCTATTCATTTTCGATCTTGATAAAATTGAACTTAGCTATCATTTCACATTTGGATTTTTGGTATGTAATAATTAACATACTAAAACACAATAAACATATAAAATTATTTAAATTTATTTCACTTACGAAAACATGAGGCAAGACAAACAAATTTTTAATCACTCCTTTGTTGATACGACATTCTTAATTACTTTTAATCAAATTCATATTATACTGGTTGAACACGAAATTGTTGATTTAACAAATACTTGTATAAATTTGCTTTCGATTTAATAAAACCGTGCAAATCTGAAATGTAAAACGCATTTAAGTATCAATTACGTTTATAATTAATATATATTTATGTTAATCAAATTAGTGATCATAAATAAATCATAAACCAAAAGAACCTTTACGAATTAACTGGGCTCTACTTATTGGTTTTCTATTCTTAAATTATTCAATTTTATTATAATTTAAGCCAAATACAATAATTTAACATATGACATGATATATAATTAAGAATGCTAAATATAAATGATTCTCCCTTTCATATTTCGTTACTTTACGAGTTAGCAGGATAAAATATTTATTCAATTATACTGGCTAAAACATATTATTATTATATAAGATTTACCCTTTGCTCGACGTTTCTGTCGGGTTACAACGGCCGTAGTCACCTCCGCCGACGTGATAACAAAATGTGTAACAAACGCGAAAGTTCATACAAGCATACTGTCTGGGATTCTGTTCTCTTTTTCGTCATTAGATTTGACTGGACAGGAAAAAGTTTATTAATAATATAAAGGTTGAAATTTCCTTGATGCTACAGATTCATCTGTCAAAAAGGACGAGTTGAATTTATTAAAATATATTATTATAATTATACAGAAACAGAACTATTTAACATAAAATTATCACTCGATACACAAATATTTGATGTTAAAGGGATTTATAATAAAATATGTTACAGAAACGTCATTTAAATTATCCTATTTGACTTGTTAAAAGTTTTTATACACATTTAATAAGATTATCTTTAGTATTCATTCACATTCAAAATCCCCAAGGGCACACGCTTAGATGTAAATGTGTGTTCTCTGGATTATAAATCTGTATTTTATATTTATGATGTTCTTAACATGTTCTATCAGTGATTTTAACAAAAAAGATGGCATTGCAGCCGAAATGAACCACCACTACCGGCAAGGTAACTCCCCTCACATGGTATGCTGTCGCGTTTCGTGCGGTTTGTCAGTTTCCGGTGGCCCATTAGAAGGATTAACGCATCTACAAATGCGAATGTATTTGATCGGTAGTCACCTAATGCCTCCGATTGCTCCTTTATCTCCTATACTCTAAAAAACTCAAAAAATCAAAAAACATATGATTCTGACGGTACTAGGATTACAGCACAGTAAGGGTATCACGACTTTCGATAATTAGGATACCGACTCAAGGAGTGAGGGATATCAGTTTTTTTCATAGTCAAGGCACTAAGCTATTGACCGCTCTTGACAATTTAAACATCACCAAGTATAAACATAATACTCTTACAGATAAATTGTCTTCAACACGGGGTGCTTGAAAGCAATGTAAGTATTAAGCCGTTTGTAATAAAGCAAGCAGATATTTGCATAACGACACGGCTATTTGCATATGCAAATTAGTTTCCGTCTATTTGGGCCGAGAAGTTGAACTTGCCTCTGCAAATTGGACGATTTCTCTATGCGTTCAGGTTTTATTAAACGTAATTACTATGTTACACATTATTAATTTTATTGGGATTTATGAAATAATTTGTTTTTTAAATTCTTTTTTATTTTGTTTAAATTTAGAATGGATTTACTATTGTTATATGTTGTGTTAAATTCAAATACTTATTATGATTATTGGGATTGTGTTTAATTACAATTATTGTATTGCGTTGTTATTTCGAATTGTCTGTTATTTTTGCTATGTTTTTCATTTCTATTAGATTATTATGTCTTATTTATATAAATAAAGAAAAATAATCTTGGTCAAGTAAACAGGCCGTGTTTCAACACAATAAAACAAAGGGAGCGAAAAGTACGCACGCAAGCCGACTCGTCTCGAAAAATGGCAACGTCGGGGGAGCATACAGCCGCATATACACGGGGCAAAAAACGGGCAAGTGCGAGACGGACTCGCCGAGGGTTCAGTGTATCAACAGCTTTATAAATTCGTTCAATCTCGTGGAAATGTCGAAAATGAATGATGATGATGATTTATAACTTAAAAAAAAATTTGAAAATCATGCCATAGCATCCCACAGGAACATTTTTTCGGGATAAAAACTATCCTGTGTTAATCTAATTTACCCTCTATGAGTGTGCCAAATTTCATGAAAATCGGTTCAGCAGTTTTTGCGTGAAGGAGTAAAAAACAAACAAACATACAAACTTTCACATTTATAATATTAGTAGGATACAAATTAATAAACTTATATTTGCGAGCTACTGCACACGAATGTAAATTTATAACGGTTTTATTATTGATATGATTATTATAATTGACCAATTTTTAATATTTGTTGTTATCGCGGCATAATTATGTGTTAATGTATGAACATGAACGAAGATCAAGACCATTGGCGTGCTGTGGGAGAGGCCTACGTCCCACAGTGGACTGCAATAGGCTGATGATGATGAACATTTTTAATGTCTAGATATGCTATGTGTGCGGTTCATGAGATAGAGCAGGGTTTCTTAAAGTGAGGTTCGCGGAACCCCTGGGGTTCCGTGCCGTACGTGTCAGGGGTTCGCGGTGGCTCGATTAAACCTTAACATTCTTGTGTACATACAGTGATTTTTACTATAATACATATTACATAAATAAGGTTTATTTTCCTTTCCTAAAGTATTCTTTGACGGGGGTCAGCGGAGCTTTTGAATTCTGGAAAAGGGCCGCGACTGCAAAAAGATTATGAAACCCTGTCTTAGAGCCTGTTCCGATGAAGCTACATAATATCTCCCGTCCAGTTACTGCCGCTTTATCACTCGCGCGTAATACTCGATGAGCGATTGAGCGGGAATCTCAACTCGCGTAAACTGTCAACTAAACAGGGTCTTAGAATCTCTTCGTCCGACAAGCACGTCTCTTGGCTTTCACAGCATAAATTCAGGTGCGAAAAAAGAACTCATAGTAATATGGTCCCGTTTTCACCCCTGCGGAACCCCAATAACCAGTCGAGCGCGCGCTAGCTTAGCCTCGTACTTGGCGAGGCATTCGTGCGTGCGCCGCGTACCGCGCTCATTACCAATACTTGTGTATCCATTACCCGGCGGAAAAAGCGCGGACCGGCGGCGTGTATAATTGATTAACAGTTCGAGTTCGTTTTAAATCTTGGCTGCTTTTAATTAAATTCGCTCGTTTTATCTCATAACGCCGTGTTTTCGTTTCGATGTTTCCTTTTGTGTTAACATATATCTACATTATCATCCATTTGTAACCTTTTTTTCTTATCTCTCCCTTCATATGTGCTCCTGGTACTCGCATCGCTTTCCTGTCTGGTCGATGACCACCGCTTTCTTCTTTTATAGCAAATCGAAACGAGCAAATTTAATAACAAGCTTTTAACTAAATTCGCTCGCTTTATCTCGTAAACTGTGTTTTGTTTGTTTAAATGTATCCATTTGCGATGTTGTTTATACATAACATCCATGTAACCTTTAACGCTTCATGTTTATCTCTTACTTCCTATGTTGTCCTAGTACTAACATCGCCTCCACATCTGGTCAATGCAATTTTATAGCACGTATAAGTAGGGTACAATCGAGCATTTGATGACGACCCCAGGCTGCATGATTCTCATGCAGATGCATTGCCTTTCATCCCCCNNNCCCCCCCCCCTCCTATGGGCCACGAGAAAATCCCAAACTGGACAAAACGAGACATAGTCTTCAGGGAATTATGATGCGAACAAGATAATGTCATCAGTCATGTTGGCCCAATTGGACTGACAAGCACTTAATTAGCATTATATTCAATAATAGGTACATGTAAAATATATTTCCATGTTCAAAGTAAATCTATTTTACTAAGTTTAGCAATCTGTATCCTTCCTGCCCGATATTTTCCAATTGGAACAAGTCTATCTAGTACGGCATTACGAGAATCTAAAGCGCGCCTCGAACAAGAGTAACATGTATTTGTAAAGACTGATGTTTCTTTGTTTAACAATTTTTCGCTACTGAACTTAGTTGGGAATGTTTCTTTTTTTACAAAACCTGGCAAAAAGGCAAAACGTCCGTAATAGGTTTTAGTAAAAATAACTTCTAAAGCCTCATGATTTGTATTCAAATATTTGTTTTCCCGGACTCTTGGTCCTTCAATTCATTTTCCTTGTATCATTTTCCTTATCAAATAAATTACTTTCAGCTACAAATAAAATCAAATTAAGTACAAAATGACATCTCTTATCACGTTTATTTGAAAAACTCGTATTTAATCATAAGATATAATGTAAGTACCTACTCGTATTGGTACATTATATTGTAATGAAAGAGCTGAGGGGAAAATAAAATTTTGTAGCAGAAAAATAATATGGCGTCGCGTCGGTACGTTCTCGGCCCGGCTCCATCTATTATTCATGCCGCGTCGTGCCATTGAGAAAGTGCTTTGTGATCGTCATACTAATTATTTAAATGTCGGATCGCTAATATATTCCATCAAACTGAATACATACATTATTGTATGTCAACCGAATGTAATTACTACAATGTTTATCACTTAGCCGCTAAGTAATTTTGAATATCGAAGTATAAGTTCGATATTTAAATGTAGTAACTACTAGAAGGCTTATGATTTAGAATATAGCAATTAATTTATGTAACAAATTAAGTCTAAGTGTGTTCCATGTTATAGTGCAGTAATAAATTACTAAAATGTTTATCACTTAGTGGTTAAGTAATTTCGAATATCGAAGTTTAAGTGTATTCGATATTTAAATGCAGTAACTGGATTGTTTATGATATTGAACTAAGCAATTAATTTATATGTTTAACAAACTAAGTCTTAGCAGAGTACATTGTCTTAGTGTGTTCGATATTATAACGTCGAAGTAATAAATTACTACAATGTTTATCACGATCAAACGTCGCATTTAAATTTCGAATAGTTAGTCTGTTCCACATTTAAATTTTAGTAGGCATTGATTTTTTACAAATAACTGCCAGTAATCAACATAAATTACAATAAACGTAAAAGGAATCCAAGAACTACAATGAGCGTTTAACATCAATCCTTCAAATAGAACGCAAGAAGTCGGCAAACACGAAACATGTGTTCAATAACACTGCAGGCGTGTTTAAATATCGAAGACCGTTATGTTCGATCGTTGAACTGCCCGTTCGAAATTCGATTGTAATACAGGCAGGTAATAACTACAAACGTCAGTTTTATTTTTAAAAGAAAGTCAGCATGCACATCAAACATTTGTCCGAATGATTCTTCAACTTCAAGTTTTGTTTTTTATGTTCAACTTAATATGATAATATAAAATATACTTCATATTTATTAGCTATGTACGTTATTTATGATATGACGTATCCTATATACTTTACAAAAGTGTCCTATTATTTAGCAGCCAGTCTATAAACGTATGGAATTGCATATTAGGTTGTCTTGGCGCGTTCAGCAAACAAATCATCCCGCGGGAAGCGACGTACCCGTCTGGATTAATTCGTGTAATTTAAGCACCAATACCAGGAGAATATAAAGCCGAGGAAGTATTCAGGAGTGCGACTTGCGAGCGCGGGTGGGCGAATGTAAAAAGAATTTATAAAACGCTTTGAATACTCTATTTATTTTACGTACCGTAATTTTTAAATTGTCGTAGGCAATGAAATTTTAGCCACGCTGCCAAAGCCTTAAAAGAAAATTGTTTTTACATAATTGTAGCTTCACAATACACATATTATTACATTAATGTATTAATGAGCGTAAATAGTATTTCCCTTTGTACAATTTATTAATCAAGTCAATAAATAAAGATCTAGGATAGCCATGTTTTCCCCGACATGGTTAAATTGATAGCAAGAAAAGGTCCACGGGGATATCAGTTCTTTGCGACTTTGCCGCCCGTCTACACAATTTAGGGTGGGAGGGAGACAGCTCCCCCAGGCGGGGGCGGGAGGGCGGAGGGGGGCTATTTCATCGACTCCGAGCACAAGATAGCGGAGTTTTGCGGTTGATAGTTTATAGTTATTGCGAGGAAGTGCGACGTGCGGTTTTATCACATTGTTAGCGTTGTTATCCACGTCCAGAGGATTAGGCGATCGCTAGCTTTACACATGCGGTCAACCCACTTACTAAAACCTATTATTGAAACAGTCAATGCCAATTCCTTCTTAATTAAAAGGTGCAATGGGGTTGACTTGTCCATGTGGATAAACAGCCCTTTTAAAATAATAAGATTAAAAAAAATTATAACACAATAACGTTTTGGAGGCAAAGATCCATTTGGGCTCGCTGATCCAGCGAAGTAACTAGTAAGTAGTAACTAATAAGCCATTAGGTTTTCAGAGTTTCAGACCTACTGGTTATAAAAATATGCATTTAAAAGGTAGGCACTTAGGTGTGTTCATTCTTAATGGGTGAACGATAATTAAATTATCAATAGCCTGCCCGTGTCCACTACGCTGTGTCATAATTAAAATTTATTCAATTATAAAACATAACCTACAATCTGTATTCAGAAGTTAGTTTATATTTCTAGCTTCCGCGCTCAGCTTTGCCCGCGTGGATTCGGACTTCAAAAATAGAGTTATTAAACATATAAACCTTCCTTTTGAATCACTATCTATTAAAAAAAACACTTCAAAATCTGTTGCGTAATTTTAAAAATCTCAGCATACAGACACACAGACGGCGGAATGCGACTTTGTTTTATACTATGTAGTGAAGATAACTGAATAAATTTTAATGCCCGTTTAAAAGAGAGCTTAAAGCGTAGCTTTCGGTTAGTGATAGAATGTATGATAATCGGATTAGTATTCCCGAAGATAAAAAAGGTAACCTTTATAATATAATAGATAAATGTTATACAGTTTTATTTATAAAAAAATAAAAGAATGTATCTCAGAGATAACCCCTTCTCGTGCTCAGCGACTGAATGAGGCCATGTGCAGACTAGCTCCTCTGTCATTCACACTTTGAATGTGTAATTCACGCTATTTCAAATTGTTCTATTTATATAAAACCTTTTTAATGACAGTTGATATCAACCGTCGTTATATAAGTTTGAAATTAAATTAAACTTCGAAGAGCTTGTCAATTAACGTTAAACAATTAAAAAAGTTTTCGAACTTTAATTGTATCTGGTCTATTTTATTCAATTAATAAATATTAATTAAATATCCTTTATGAAGGTAGTTTTGACGATTTCCTAATTTATTGTACAACTAGACCAGCTTTTTACTAACCTAAATTATAATGATGATGGTATCACATTTTATGGCAATCTCCTTAACTATTGACCGATATAGTGATAACATATGTTTTTTTCTTTAATATATGGGCTTTACTTAATTTTGAATTTTCAAAAGAGTCACGACCACAATCCCAAAATCAAAGAAAGACTATTTACTGTAAGACCGGTAGTCAAAAAATAAATAAAATTATTGCGAAATAAGATCTAAGAGACCAGGAGAGCATGAATTTGTAAACGATACACGTTTGCGAACATCAAAAGGAAATTGTCTCGCCCGAGATAAATCTCACACCAGGAATCCAGAAACCCTTGTAAGCGTCGCGATTCGTCACAGCGTGTGATCGATCGCCCTCACTATCTTTACTTATCTTTCACTTTGGTTTTTGTTCCATTATCTTTGCAAAGTGCGCTCACTTACACATTTGACCTTTTTATATTGACCACTTAAAAACAAAAAGATAAATAAAGATTTATGTTCTTTTTGTGATGTGTTAGAACAATTTATTAAGTACCAAAGTGGATACGGATTACATAACGAAAGAAAAAGAGATGTATTAAGAATAAATTGCACAAAATCATATTTTAAATTTCGAATTGACATAAAAGAGGTTATCAACAATGAGGTTTTTATATAAAAGAGGCGTTGATTGAAAGTCTCCTAAAGAGATGCTTCGATAAACCGAACCAAAATTGTAAATAAAAGCCAATTGACGAGAGCGGATGCGTGTGGGGTTTCACAAAACGAAAGGGAACACGGCGGACCGGGCCATAAATTGTGCCGCGGTAAGAAAAGCTTTATACTGATTTATTAACACCCCCTTACACACTCGGATCGTGGAGTTTATTGAAGTGGGCGTATTAAATTGTACTTTTAAGCGAAATGAGTTTTGAGTTTTTCATCTTTTAAGTTGGTTTGGGGATTTAAGTGCCATTCGAATGGTTTTGAGTATTATGATTGACATATTCATGTAATTTGTGTATATTCAATAAATTTACTTACATAATTGTACTTAAATAATATTATTTGTATATCTGTTTTCTAATAATTCAGAATTTAGCCACCTATTGAATATGAATTCTAAAGCTAAAAAAACATGTTTTAAAATTTTTTATTGCTAACAACAGTTTTAGTAAAATATCAACATTAATTACAAATATATTTTGACAAATAAAATAAATATTATACTGAATCGTGAACAATACTTTTTCAGTGGCAAATATAATACAATAAAATCAATAACTCACCAATGATATACTCTTTGAACCCCAAAAAAACGACACAGAATATTAACATCGCGAAATGCGATAAAAGCAATATCCTAGCTGGAGCGTTTTTAACAAAGAAATAACATCGAGGGAAGCTGATTTAGCAAGAAACCCGATAGCTATCTCGGTCGCGAGTCGAGAATTCGTATGGACAAAGGGACCACGTGACTAGAAGCTGGAGTCTAGATTAACTCGATTTTTAGTGTAACACAATATCTTATTAATCTTATTAATATGTATTATAAATGTGAAAGTTTGTATGTTTGTTTGTATGTTACTTCTTCACGCAAAAACTGCTGAACCGATTTTCATGAAATTTTCCACACACATAGAGGGTAACTTGGATTAACACATAGGAGGAGTTTTTATCCCGAAAAAATGTTCCTATGGGATGCCATGGGATGATTTTCCATAGGATCGAAATTTACGCGGGTGAAACCGCGGGGTGCAGCTAGTTTTAAATATAGTTTTTTTTTATTGCGCACATTCCATATATTGTTAGTAACATCAACTCTTATCATATGTTAGTAAATTATATATATAAATATTAAAACCATCATATATTATAACGTTAAGCTATAACAGATAGCTGTTGGCTACGCGGACATCCGCAACTTCGTTTACGTGAATCTGTTTTTCTACCGCAGTCGCATTAAAAGTCTATATTATATACTCTATAATACTAAATGCTAAATGAACTAACTAATACTGAAAGAGTTTTTCAAATCGAACCAGTAGTTTCAGAGATTAGCGCGTTCAAACAAACAAACTCTTCATCTTTATAGTATTAGTACCTATATATCTATTAGCTTTATTTTATTAGTATAGATGTAGTCGTTATCGTTCAAACAGCTAAACGTGTAAGCAACATTTTGTATTTTGTTAAACAGTTTTTATATTTAAATTACATACAACCAATACCAATACATTGTGTATTGATTGTAAAACCTTTGATATGATCCTAATCTTTGAATGAATGAATGAATGAATTACGATATATGAACATCGGTCTAACGTATTAAACGCGAGTTTCACCATTTTATTGTTCCAAATTGATATCCGAACCGTTTAAGTCGACATAATGGTTGGGGGTTGAATAAAATTTGGGCTCCCCGATCACAAATGGATATTACTCTTGCCGTATTGATTTAGGTTCTGTTTTGAAAGAGATAATGTAATAAGGTTATAATTGTTTATTAAAGAAATATATCCTTATAGCTTTGCTATTGTATGTAAATGTCACAGTATACAATTATTAATCCTTTGTAAACTTCTATTCTATTACAAATTGACATCATAAATAAACGAAATTGAATATATTTTACTCCTTTAGTAAAATATATTCAATTTCGTTTATTTATTATGTTAAAACTTGAGTCTATATTTAAATGTACATTTTATAAAACAATACACATTTCAATAAACTTTATCTTTTGTGACAAGACAAAGTTGTTCGCAATACAGACTTAATCAAGTCGAGGCAATTTTTCAGCAACAGGCATAAAAGTGTTCGCCGTTAGAATTCAATTAAAACTTTTATTAATTAGCCAAGGAGAAGGCGAAGTGAAAGCGGGTTTAAGATACCGAAAATTTTCGGTACATTTATAACTTAAATACATTTCTGCTCCGAACGTAATGGCCCACGGAGGGGGAGGGGGGGAGTCTAACACATCTGCGCTTCACCGACTGCTCGTTTGACTCCTTATACTATAATATTAAAAAGAACAAACACACAATCGAATTAATTACATAAAGCGAAGGATCCAACGTAAAAATTCAAATTAATTAATTATTTATTACTTTGTCAATAACATTTAAGGTTATTGGCAAAGTCGTAAATAAACGAAATACTCCAAATAAATTTTATGTTTTAATTATTTAATGATGGGACCGAATTCATGACATTTTAAAATAACGATATAAAGTTGAATAAATTTACATTTATAAGGAAACTGGATATAAAATGCGTTGAGTGTTAATTGTAACACATTTTATGATAAGTGGTGAATAAATAGAGCAATTAATGGCGGGCGATTAAAGTGGGACTTAGTAATTAGTGGCATTTGACGGCAGCCACAGGCGTGGCATGTGGCGGTGACCCGGCGTGGCTTTCATTAAATCGTTAAATGCCTCTCATGTACCTACACGTTATCTAGCGTTCTTTAAAAATACTAAAATCATGGATTTTTTAATCTAACATAGATGATGGATGCTATGCTATACCTACCTCTTGAATAGACATAGTTGATTAAAATATACAAAGAATTAAATAAGGCCTACTCACTGTGTCCAGGGCTGCTTCAGTTAAGAAATATGTGCGACTCCATAGCCGCCATCTTGAAATGCGTTAATATATTTTCGTATTATGTAAGTAATGTCAAAAAAACATGTTTAATCTCTATCAATGGATCTGGTAATCCTAGATGTATTCGCGTATTATATTTATACTTGACACAAAAGATATTATATTATACACGATCGCTAAAGCAACTAGGAATGTATAACTATAGAGGTACATAAACCGAGTATACATTAATAATTATCAACATTACGGATGCGAATTAAAACTTCTTCATAATTCAACATCTACTTATTACAACTGCAATCTATTCATGTAACTTAAGTTATAATGTTTCTTTGTGATTAATAGATATGCTTCTATAATATCTGTCTGAGGAATAAAATAATCGCTGAATTAAAATGTCAGGAGTGGAGCGTAATAAATAAGATTTGTTTTAAAACTAACCCACCTACACTTACGTTATCTCTGGACTTAATAGCTTTGTGATTGCAGTGGTGGAGTCAGCTGCGCTGTTTATTCAAATGTTTTATAGTCAGTTTCAATTACAATTATAGTAAGTGTTAAGATATAATATTAATAAACATGTTTTTATAAATGCATCTGGTTGGGGCTAAAAAATAGGTCATATCGAATCAATATTATCGTTATAATATGGTAATTTTGTCAATATCTGAATGTACTTGTGTATGTTTTACACATTAATTTGTGTTTTCTTTTGATTCTAATATGCATTTCTAAAATTTAATATTGTATCTTTTGTGTTGATGATAAATAAAAAAAATGTCTTTGTATTTCTTAGCTTATCGATTGACTCTAGCTATTCTATAAAACATATACCAAGATCTACATTATTCTGGTGACCAATGTACTGTTTTATAAACCAATATTGGACTTAAATTATGATAATTTGAGCATTTATTTTATTGAACTTATCCTTTGCCTAAAATAAATTAATTTACATCTAGCAAAGGCTTAATTGGATCAAACTTTTATATCATTTCAACATAAATCTTATCTACCGAAGTCCGAAAGTTCCCTAGCAAATAAATTCAAATTTGTTTTCAGTAGACCAAATTATTAAATCATTATATTATGTATTAACATAATAAAGCATTAAAACATCGTTCTTTATTTATAACCACATGCGTATAATAAATTATACGTTATATATGTATACAAATGTTACACATAATCAATTCATGTTATTGTACATATAAATGTATTATCTATTTAAATAATGGGCTTAATTGTCTTAAAAATATTAAAGATCATAAAAATGAAACAAATAAAAGAAAAAAGTGCATAGTTCAGTGCGACTGGCGCAAAATATTTTTGTTTCCGTCAGCAATATAATGCCATACTAGTTTTTTACCTATTCTATCATTATATCAAGCCGATGAAACAAGGCATGATTCGTTCAAAAGCTTTATTTTTTCGGAACTAAATTTTGTAATAGTTTTTTTTTATAATTTCGTGAGGTGTGGAAGTAGCCCATGGCCCATGGAGGGGGAAGAGGAAGGAGGTCAACGCTTTTAACTTCTATGCGGATGTCTATGTGCGTCGGTAGCCATGAAAATCGCTCGTTTGTCCTCTTGTACTATAAAAAACATAAATACCTACTCTTTAAACCAAATATATCTTTCAATCAATATGTTGAAAGAAATAAAGTTATTATTATTAGGTATTATTATTATTAAGACGCATAATCAAAGCCGTACATGGCAAATACATTAGTGATCCAAATACATAACTACACGCGCACATTTAAACAATTGTTACATTTAGTATAATAAAAAGCACAAAGTCTGTGTGAAACGGCTGTTAAGTTTAGAGCCACCATTTTGTGCTGTGCCTGTGCTCTGTGCAATAAACTGTGCTCTGTGCATAAACTGTGCACTGTACAAACCCCGACTCGTTATAACGATGCACAAAACCCGGTTTTAAACACTTTGCGAGAACATTATACTACTTTTATGTGCATCTTTATAGTTCTTTAGTTTTTATATGCTTTTATATTGTTCTTTGGAATATAACGGGGGTTTTGAATAAAGGAATTCCTTTATTCAAAATGTTTTCGAATGGTGTGTTGCAAGTGAATCGTGTGTGTGTTGTCTAAACCTGTCGTGTAATAACTAGCTTGATAAGAAATAGTCTAGTCACATTGGGCCGGCACGATCGAGGAAGTGCGTTCCAATTTCATGACGCGGTCGCAATTGACAGCTACTCTGTCAAGTTTCGCTTTGCGGTTTCCCATGGACGGTAAGGAAAGCATCAATTCAAATCTTCTAAACTGGCAGCTGACGTAAATTTTTAACACAATCACAATTACGGACGAGTAAGAGTCAAGATATATAATAAATAAATATAAATATATAAATATAAATATCTGTGGACTTTACACACAACGTTAGCCTAGCCCCGTGCTAAGTACCGTAAGGACTTGTGTTACGGGTACTAGACAACGGAATATATTTAATATGTTTTATAAATTTAAGAATTTTTATATATTTAAGATTTTTATTATAGAAATACATATAAATACATATATAAACATCCATGACCTAGGCGGGATTCGAACCCGCGACCCCTGGCGCAACATGCTCCACTTATCCGAGCCCTGTACCACTGCGCCAGCCTGGTCGTCGCCATAATAGCGTGTCATTAATTTTATTGGCGGACTGGATCAGTATTTCAGTGTCACTCACGTCATCAAGACGAATAGGCTATTTGACACTATCAAAAATATACTACGAATTATAGTCATCATATTAAATAAGATAATAATAAACCGTATACAAGTCTATTTTATATAAAAAAATGCATATTTGTTGTAAAATTTGCGAAATAAAGTAGCAATTATTTTCAAAATCGTTTTGTGATCGGTTGACACTCAGATGACGTCACTGGCAAGTAAACTCTAGCCGAACTGCCTAGTGTTTGACACTTTATTTACTTGCGATTGACGTCAATCTAATCATATTGCGCCGCCATGACAGTTTGCACTGTTTTAGGCGCGAGTGTAATAACTCAAACTTTAACATTATTTTTTATTGTTAATACTGCTTATTTTCTGGAAATATTTATGTAACGTGTCTAACAAGTCCTAAAGTATGAAATAAAAGGAAATCAAAAAATTCTCAAATACCCTATTGAACTACGCTTCATACGTTAAGTTCCCTCAAGCCGATCCGACTAGCAAGGACCATACAAGTGAACATACATACGCTCTGAAAACATTACACATTCTGACGCACGCGGGTAAACAATCCCGTGCCGTGTTTGTCGTGAACAAACACACGTTTTTATTGCGATTCTTTTATCTTACATTATCATTTAGCAACGTTTATCTTGAAGCTCAAATATAAATGACATTAGATTATATAGAAATAAGTTATTTATTGCTATAATCATGTCTGAAAAATGATACTCACTTTACAACATTATTGCCATTTTTATCTTTTTTTTACAATAAAAAACTGCAAAGATATTTAGAACTACTATATTTTTTATGAAACATTAGATGTTCGCTTTAGATTAAAATTGGTTAGATATCTGTCCCAATTCGATTGCAATGCAGTAATGCACTACCTTTTTATAAGAAGGGATATTTTCGGATACTGGCAAATGGCGATCTAATACTGAGTTTTGAAAAACTTTATAATGTTATACTATTAAGTGATAATCGGTATAGCCTAGCTTCTTGTAAGAGTTAATAAATTCTACTAATATTATAAAAGTTTGTATGTTTGTTACTCCTTCATGCAAAAACTGCTGTACCGATTTTCATGACATTTGACACACACATAGAAGATAACTTGGATTAACATATTGTTTTATCCCGAAAAATGTTCCTATGGGATGTCAGGGAAAGATGTTCTATTTTCCACGAGATCACAATTTTCGCGCGTGAAACAGCGGGACGCAGCATGTAATAAATAATTGTTTTAATAATATGTAGTTATGCATGGAACATAATTATTTTAGATCATTACTGAGATAAAGGCATAAAAGAATATTCTTAGTTCTTAACTACTGTAAATTAAATACAACATTTAATTCAATGTATTTATTATTTTATAATAAATTAACTCAAAGTAGTTAGGTTAAGTTTCATTTTAACTACTAACGACACAAACTTTTTTATCATCCATAATATAAATCTTTTAAAAATGGAACGCACAAAAAATGGGACACGAATACGCCACTAATAAAACGGCTAAATGATAAAAAAGTTATAAACTAAACAAAAGCAATAAAACATAGCGACCACCGCGTCGGTAGATAAAGTATAAATTGAAGAAATAATTATAAGCGGGGCCCTACACGGTCGGGGCATGCGGGGGCAACGGGGGCACGCGGGGGCTTACGCGGCGCAGGAGGGAGGGCCCGCGCATTGCCCCGATCACCCGTTAGATTACGAGCCTTCTAACAATAAATCATAATCAGATTAAAATCGCGATGTGTATTTATTACTTATCGTAATATTGTTAATCAAATCACTCGAATGTTAATCGTTGGTTTCGCGATTGTATTTCAGCTGATAAGTGAATTATCTGTCTATCGTTTAACGGTTTATAATATTGGACCTACTTTTATATTGCAAGGGAAACAGTGAACATTCGAAAAAATGCAAGGCGTATCTATAAGTATCTATATTTATGGGCTAAGGTATTTTTCTTCTAAAGCCGGCTGTTTCTTTGCCTAATGCTGTGAAAAGCGAGTATGATTTCCGTTTGAACTTGATTTTGGGTTGGCTCTCGAAATGTAGTCCGGAGTCAAGTCGATAGAGATATTACAGTTATATGTACCCAATACGGCTCAATACTGTAACTTCAATTAAATCACCTGATATGATCAATTTTTATCAAGCCAAGAATGGAATCGTTCAAACACACCTACGACGCTTTATATTCATTATTTCATGGCCACAGCAGAGAAAAAAAGGCCGTCGACTACATTCGAAGCAGAAACAAAAAAAGACGAGCCATGTGTTGATGGCTTGTAATTATTCTCGTTCGGTTGCATGGTTTTTTTAATCTAATTTATTTTTCTTTATTGGTTAGGTATTTGTTTATTTTTATAGATTATAGAGTAGGTACTTTTTACTTCACTACAGTATAAAACAAAGTCGCTATTCGCCCTCTGTGTGTCTGTATGCTTAAAATACGCAACAGATTTTGATGGTTTTTTTAATAGATAGAATGATTCAAGAGGGTTTATATGTATTTTTGAAGTCCGAAGTCCACGCGGGCGAAGCTGCGGGCGGAAGCTAGTTTTCATATAAAATTTTGTGTAATTTTTAGGGTTCCGTACCCAAAGGGTAAAAACGGGACCCTATTACTAAGGCTCCGATGTCCGTCCGTCCGTCCGTCCATCCGTCCGTCTGTCACCAGGTTGTATCTCATGAACTATGATAGTTATACAGATGAAATTTTCACAGATGGTGTATTTCTGTTGCCGCTATAACAAAAAATACTAAAAAATTAAATAATATGAATATTTAAGGGGCCCCCCATACAATAAACGTGATTTTTTTGCTCCCATACAAAAGATAAGCTCCCGTTTTCGTAGATAATGGTACGGAACCCTTCGTGCGCGAGTCCGACTCGCACTTGGCCGGTTTTTCGATTTGGTTAAGTGAAAATGACATGTTTGTATGATACCACTTATCCATTGCAGTCGAATCGGGCTTGCACGATGAGTAACTTGCAAGTATTATATCTGCTACAATGACAGAGATGCTGTCACCTTTCGGGCGGTTTGCGAGTGCCTGGTTAATTAATATCTTGTATAGATGTTCTGCATAACCAGATGTTCCGGACAAACATGGGCGTCGATAGACAGGCTTGGTATTAATTAAAAAAAATGCTAAGCATCTTGAGTATTTATTTTTTATTTATTATCAACACAAAATATACAATATTAAAATTTATAAATACATAATAGCATCAAAAAACCACTAAGGTTTAAACATGTGCTATTCATACATTTACACTAGATGTGATTACGATATGTAATATTAATTACTGATTGGTGACAATTTAGTTGTGACGCAGATGGGAAAGGACGACAAAAAGATCCTGTATGCGTTAATGATGTACATGCGTCGATAGCTACTTGTCAGTAAGTTTTATTAGCAATAGCAATTAAAAACCAATTATCTGTAAGTGTATGTAAAATATAATGTACAAAACAAATATCGCATTAAACAACGCTAGTCGTTTCCGCGTTTCGTTGGGATGAAATAGTTGTTTGCAACGTAAATTACATCGTTAAATATTCCCACAAGCAGTTGGTGTCACGATGTCTTAATCAAACTTTTACACAGTCATGATCCCCTGGTAAGAGACCACCCAAATACGTTTGTCTTTTTTTCGTGCAAGTTGTAAAAATAAAAAAAAATATGAAAGATTAACTAAAAAAACCTTTGTATAATGAAAGTGTCTTAACAATTACGTTTTTTTATAGTTGAGTTAATAAACGAGTTCTTTGTCTTTGATAAGTGACCTAAGGCCATGTTCATTAAGATATATTACGGCAAATAATGAAGAAATGGAGATAGTCTGAAACCCTTCTTAGGAATTCACCTTTATCAATCCAAAATTGTGAATGATGATGTAGAAAGAATTATAATAATTATATTTATTTATTCCATCCGTTGTCACTAAAAGATTCCTAATATTTGCTTCCAGTAGATATAACAAGTTAGTTTAAAAACATCTTAGCTTATTTTTTTATATAATAGAAAACACAGTTTTATAAATACGCAATACATCTATTTATTTATAAAAACTGTGATTTATAAATGCGTCTTATAAATACGCATTTATAAAATCGCGATGTTTGATATTACTAGTAAATATTGACTGTAAGATATTGCTCTCTGTTCGATCACAATATAAGTTATATAAGTTAGTAAAAGGTTTTAAAGGGGGGCAAACGAGCAGTCGGAGCCATTTTCATGACTTTCGACGTCCATAGACATCCGCATAGAGGTTATACAGATGCGTTGCCCTCCTCCCTCATCCCTCCATGGGCCACCGGCTACTTACACACCGCACGAAACGCGACAGCACATTTGCCACTTTACGCCATGCATCGTGGCACTAATGTTAACTATAAGATATTTCTAACATCTCTGTTAGATCACAATTTGGGTTCAAATTATTCCGAAGCTTCGATAACATTATTGGAAGCCATTATTCTCTGTAACCGATACAGAGTTGTTTGTAGCAACCGTATAGCGGTTATTGTGTTTGGGATTTATGTGATATAAAACCATGATTTAGTTGAGGCCATTAGGGTAAGGAATTCCTGGATTGCTGATGGATTGGGTACGACCGGACGAATTGATGCTATGAATATGATCTGGTTAGTAAGAGATGGCGGCGACCTGCATGGCATGAAATAGGGGTAGACCCGGATAAATAGATAATTCTAAAATATCTTTGAGATGATTTGATATGTAGTGTTTAGGCATCTAGTATTCACTAGAAGCTAGCACTAGCCCTAGCGAAGGTGAAAAATGGCCGAAATGACTTCAAATTTTATTAAAAATCACGTAAGTATAATAACTACAGTTATGTATATCTATGCGTTAAATGTGCGTCTTGGCTTTCTCTAAAACAGGCTCTAGCGATGAACCGGTAGCTTTTATTTTTTATATTTATATTTTTATATTATATAGGGACGAGCTTTTGGGGCCTTTTGATAACCAGCCACCGATACCCATAGACATCCGCATTTTTGTTATACAGACGCGGTATCCCCGTATCTTCCTCCACAAACCGCACAAAACGCGACGATATAACTCAGTTTACGGCGATACCATGCCCGTCGGTACAACGAACACGGTTGGTCATTAGCATGGCACTACCTCTACCTACCTTGATAATAAATCGATCAATAATGGGCGATTTTAAAACATCCGCGTTATCTCAGCCGAGAGGATTCTGAACAGTGGCCACTATCGCGATCTTTATTTATCCTGAATATGTAACGTCTTCTGCAGAACCATCTTTCACTCACGGGACGCCTTATGATGCTTTTACAAGGATAAGAAAGAGCTCTTGCTCTGTGGCAAGCTAAGACGACAGGAGAAAGTGACTCACGTACTCATAATACCGCGTGAAATTATGGCTACGTCGCCTTTGTTGCAGATTTATTCCAGATTGTGATTTAGGGGGATCACTTTTTTGACGTTGAGAAAAGGTCTGCGCCCTGGGAGACCCGGAAGGGTGTCACGGTCTACGAACCATTACAAGAACGGCTGTGATGGCCTATAAACGACAAGACACCGAAGATACAGAGTAGGACAATATCTCTTCGCGACATTGTGTGAGAATACCATTTAAGTCGAGTCCATCACGAAGTCGTCCTCTCCGAGCGTTGCTTAACTTAATCGGTTACGAGCGACAAACGTCACGAGCGCTTCAACGCTCACAATAGCGCATTGCAAATCGAAAATGACGTAACTGTATACCAGGCCCCCATAAACGGTGCGAAGCATTATTACTTACATCCTCTATATCGTTTCAGACCATACGATATATTAACGATTCGACGGAAAGATCGTCAGTCAATATCAGCAAAATACTGAGTACCATTTATGCATTGTTTAATTTTAAACTAGCCGACCCGTGCCCACTTCCTTGTCAATCCTATCCCTACTAATATTATAAATGTGAATGTAAGTTTGTTTGTTACGCTTTCACGCCAAAACTACTAGACCGATCATTATGAAACTTTGTACACATATTCCTGGAGGTATTAGAAATAACATAGGATACTTTTTATCCCGAAAAAATGTTCCTGAGGGATGCCATGGAATGATTTTCCGCGATATCGAAATTTACGCGGGCGAAGCCGCGGGGCGCAGCTAGTTAATATTATAAATGCGAAAGTTTGTTTGTTTGTTACTACTTTACGCAAAAACTGCTGAACCGATTTTCATGAAATTTGGCACACACATAGAGGGTAACTGGGATTAACACATAGTATAGTTTTTATCCCGAAAAAATGTTCCTATGGGTTGCTATGAGATGATTTCACGGGATCGAAATTTATGCGGGTGAAGCTGCGGGGTGCAGCTTGTATGTAATAAAATATAAGATATGTTATTTCCTGATTTATGTAGCTTTCTATTAGTGAAGGAATGGTTTAAATCGGTCCAGTAGTTTTGGAACCTATTCAATACAAACAAACAATAAAATCTTTCTTTACAATATTAGCATAGATATCAGGTAAAGTGAAAAGTTTAAACCTTTTTTAAAAAAGTTTAAAAATTGTTTCTGTTTGAGATAGCTCATTTAATAAAGAAGATTATATTATAGTATACTAGCTTCCGCCCGCAGCTTCGCCCGCGTGGATTGCGGGCTTCAAAAATTGAGTTATTATACCTACCGTCCTCTTGAAAACCCCATGAAAATCGATTGCGTAATTTTAAAAATATAAGCATACAGACACAATCGGCGGAAAGCGACTTTGTTATACTATGTAGTGATGCCAACAGGCCATTACAAATAGCATAGGTACCAGGGTTACGCGAGTAAAACCGCACGCTGCTATTGTTGGCGACATAAGTATCAAATCTAAACGTACACTCACTATTCCCATTCCTCTGACTTCGATCTATCGGAACGATACACCGTAACGACAAATCGTATGCCAAGACGGCGACTATAAGGGTTCCGTTGTTAGATCACGCTATAGGACGCGGAGATTCACACGCACCGGCGCCTGTATAAACAATGAGTTTTCACGCCTCATCATTTATCATTTTGCGGCGCGCTCGTGTAAATTTGTTGTGCGATAAGCAGCGCAAATATGTAATTGCGAGTGTCGAAACGGCTTAAACATAGGATGTACACTTTCGGCAACTATAAGAATAACGCCGTCTTACAGTAGTCTGGTGACGACATAACATCTGACATGTTATGGCTACTATAGAATTGAGATGAAGTACAAGTGAAACCAGTCATAATTCAAATTATTATTCGATGAATGACAGCGTCTTAACATATTAATTATTTAATTATTAATCGTTAAAAGGTTTATAAAATATGTGAATAATTCAATATTAAAATCAAATTGAAAAGGGCGGAGAAGCTTATGCTTATTCGATTTTAAGTTATACGAAAAATACAAGTTTAAATTGAAGACTTAGTTAGTAATCGATGGCGAGTATTTGTCCGTAAAGATACTGTAAACAGTAATAAAACTTACCAGGCTAACATAGACAAGCAATGGTACTCTGTATTATTACTTTACATAACGGTAGTTTATATAAAGTAATGAAGTGACAATAGACCTTCCGTTCTATTGTCATCTGTATTAGGTTCTCGTCACACACGGGGAAACGCTAGCGATTTGACAAAGTTTAAAACTCACTCGTCAATTGTTGAGGCTTACCTGTAAAAGAAATAAAAACATTTATTAAAAATATCGTCTAATAGTAAGCTTTTTATGTATTTAAATATATTACTTAATAAGTAAAAACAGCTATAATAAGATCTTGATTTTTCTAACACATTGGTTTTATTCTAAATAAAGCGATATAATATAATTTTATTTTTATTCAAAAAAGTCCGCTAAAGTTTCAACTGCTTAAAATTCGTTACATTTCATTCTATTTTTTTTTTCAAAATAAATATTTCATATTCTCTTGTTAATGTAGTTTATGATCTATATCTATGAAAACTTCCAGCTTCCAGTGTTCCAGTTCAGTACTTATTAATGAAAAAAAAATTAAAGACCCAAGACTAAGTTTTGTAGTTAATAATCAATCTTAATATTTATATTTTGCAACGATTTTCTAGTAATAATTTAAACCACTTTAAAAATTAAGGTATTACCTTAATTTACATTGGTTTAAATTAAATTGATATTCGTAACTACCTACGTTAAAATGCAAAAATTAAGTCATAAATAAAAGTATAATTGTTTTCAAAAACATTGCAGATCACCGTAAATTGTCCATAACATTTCAAACATCACGCTAGCAAGATATACTGTCCATTTATATTGGACTCGGTAATCTAGAGAGTCATCGCAGCCGTTAAAGTTCAGTGTTCACATTTGCACGCGGTGTTCACAAACATTTGACAATTACGCGTACAAATATGGACTTTAATACTTTTGTAATCGCTCTTATCTAGCACATACTATATGTGAAATATATGTTATTATTAATACATGTACATGAATTCAAATTTGTGTACTATAATTAATAACATGGCTTATAAGTTCGTAGTACTTACATAACTTACAGTTCTATTACTAACACTTTGATTTTGTATATTCATATGCTTATCTTTACTTAAGATGTTATGCCATGGGAAGGGACGACCGTAGTGGTACGTTTAGATCGTATAAATTTCACAAGAGTATTGGCTTCGGGCGGGGTTTCGTACGATTTGTGGTATCAGGATAGTACTGTCTATATCGGGGTAGTATTGTATATTATAATATGAAGAAGGCTAACGCGTCTGCATAACAATTGTGCCATGTGTAAAGCGATAGCTTTTGTTATAAGGCTAAAAATATTAAAAAAACATTCTTAACATAATAATCGCAGCTGTAAGGATTCATGTCTGTATTAGTCCTAACTCATCAATCATTGTTATACGACCTACGTCCTAAATGTTCAACGTTGATCAATTCCAAGACAGACTTTTATGCTGAATCACAGCTCATTTCGACGCTCTGTGTTTGTAAACGTTTATATTAATAAAGTAACTTCTTACTGTTTATATCTTTATCTTACCCTGGTATACCTACTCTTCTATTGATAGGATCTCTTTCACAGGGTGGTAAGAAAACAGCGTCACCTTGCTTAGCTTTTTAATTTTTGATGATTAGTTAGTAAATCATAATCATTCTTATTTACATTATAAGTTATTATTCATTCATTATTCAACGGTAGTGAAACATACACATTATCTCTATTAAAGTCGAGTCGAAATCTTCAGAGCGGACACAAAAATTTAATTAAAGGCAGGTTTTTATAAATCTTTTGTGCAAAAGTTACAAATGAAATCAAATAACTGAACTGCTGGCACGCTATTTATTCGAAACACGCCGAACTCGACTGCATACCGACGCCGCTAAAATCGATTTTACTTTATGCCACGAACTTGGCTCTGTACTCGTGTGTTCAGCCGTGAACAATCTAAAACGTAGTACACGGGGCTCCATTTGTGTGCAATGGCTTAGTTGACATGGCTCTTTCGTGATTTTGAATCTAGATATGTTAATCGAGTTTCTGTTTTTCATTTATAACTTTATTTCAGTTGCCTGTTATGAAGTTATGTTCTCCTGGTAGTTTCTACTATTGTGTTTAAAAACTCGACACGTCTAATTTAAAAAATAGGTGCAGAAAATCTATGTGGATGTTGTTTATTGGCATCGATAGTCATGAAAAGGTCCCGGACTGCTCGTTTTCCCTCAATATAAAAAAATCATTGATCTGTGAACTCTATCATCTCAATGATCGTACGTCAACTCAGCTCAGAAATTATCTATTTTATGTTGACGACCATAAGATGCAAATAATATTGTAAAAAATGATAAAATAACAAATCAAATTTCAAGATCGCCCAACAAAGAGTAATTTTTAAAAGGCTACTCGAAAAACAACTTTGTATTTTGAGTAAATACATGGGGGATTTCTAAATAACACATCAAAGGATATTCGCTTCTTTGTTGCTCCCCTAACCACTTACAAATGTCTTCACGAGTCCCAATAACTTAGGGGCAAACACTCCACGCAGTAAGTTTCGGCCGAGAGTGACTTTGCTATTTTTGTTCCATTGACTAGTGATGTTTCGAATAAGATATTTGAAACTTCATTTTTGGTCTGTTTCTGATGGATATTTTAGTATATATTCTATATTTATTTGATATATTCTATATAGTATATTTTACGGTAGCTTATAACTAAGTAGGTACTATAATATAACAAACGCTTAAAGATAAAATTTTTGGTGTGCGCAAATACAGGTTTTATGAATAAGCTAATATAAATAAAATTAAGATTCTTTTTTCATTTTATTACATCATAAACTTTTACATTTTACCCAAAATACGACTTTGATATATTGTGACAAATATTTTGTTTTTACTAAAATAACAACAAGTACATACGACGCTATAAACAAGTGATAAGATGAAAACTACGCAGTACACAAACACGATATATGTGTTGATAGCAGTGGCTTTTGGTAATGCCTCTATCTATAACAGATCAATAAATATTTCATGCGCAACACATAGGCATTTTGAATCGACTTCTGCTACACTCTACTCTCCTAGTACCTACATTTATTCTAACGAGCAGTTAGAGTTGTTCATTGCAGTGGCTTTTGACAATACCTGGTACCTAATGTAACGAACGAACTTGCAATATCTCTCGAAAAAGCAATCTTGTCGATATACAACAAAATCGCATTCCTGTGTCGATATTATGTTGATGAGAGGCTGCACTTGTCTACATCTACGTTAGAGCGAAATAGAAATATAATTGAAATGTTTGTCATTTGTATTGCATAAAAGGAGATTCCAAACACGATGTAATATAATGTAAGCAAATTTTTTTATCAAATGTTTGTCATCGAAAAAAATGCGAGCAAGTTCTAACACATTTTTCGAGATACGACAAAATCGCTTTTCTGCTTCGATCAGTCATTTTGAACGTCACGTAGGCATTTCGAACCAACTTCTACTATATTTTACTCTCCTAGTACCTAGATTTATTAAAAACAACAACCTTTTTTGACAAACAAAGGTCGATCCCTTAACTTATTGATGATTATAATAAGAAGTTGTGTGTAAGGGTTTGGCAAGTGAAAGTTCAAACTATCAGTTACTTAGCACTTCTCGTATTTACTGTACACGAATAAACAACATACGTCGTTTACACAGCAAATACATCTAAGAGCTCAAATATGAAATCTACAAATGTATGTGTACAATAGGGTAATAGATAATCTGGGGTCAACGGGATCTATAATTCACATTCGTGACCCCTGTTATCTGATATATTTCGTATACAATGTTTATCGCCAACGAAGCCACGTCAAAATCCTATTCGATATTGGCTTGTTCTTATGAGTAATAAATTTATGGGTTCTCAAATGACAATGGTCGATTTAAGTTCCAATTTGCTATTTTATTGGCTAGTTAGTTCGGTTGCTTGTAAAGTGACAGTTCACCAGTTGAAAAGTGAATTTAATCTTAGACTAAATACTTTTTATTTAGTCTAAGAATTTAATTTGTAAATTACAAAGCTAGCAATGCTTTTATTGACACGTTGAGAATTATATCACTATTTTAATTTAATTTAATAATGAATGCGGTTTTTATAATATTGCATATATTAGATTGGATTATTTTTTGTATCAATTAAAGAATTCATTTATTGTAATAAATGAATTCTTTAATTGATACAAAAGATATCACATAACAAAAGATAATCAATCCTTAGTTATCAGACCACATATGATTAAAATTTTAGCAATTTACATAATAGATAAATATTCCTATCTTAATCTGAGATAATAATGTTAAATCCTATTAATATCAATATCTAATAATATATTTTGTTTGTTCGTTAAAGCTACTGAACCGGATTTGTATGAAATTTAGCGTAGACATATTTTATGAAAAAAAAAATGGTTGGGACAGATTTTAGGTAGGAGAAACAAGGACACCTGGTTTATAATATGAATTCTGTATAGTTTACAGTCGATATACGCCTAACCTAGCTTAACTCTCAGAGTATGAAATACCATATTATACTCTCTTGTTCATACGCCATACACATTTAAAAACTTTCACATTTACTTTATTTGTAGTATTATGTATACAGCACAGTAAATACTTGTGAGTTTTATTACTTAAATGCTGTAGATAATACCAAAACGACAAATTAAACATGCAATAATACTTTTATAGTATTACGGCATCGTAAAAATCCAATTAAAGCGGTATTTATTTTATGGTTTTCAATTTTCATACATACATTCAAATATCAAGTCTATTACGATTTTAGTATTTTTAATTATCATTGCAATTTCTGCGATTTGCTATACCTGGTGTACCTATTTAACAAGTCGCAAAATTACAAAATGTTAAAATAATTAGTAAATACACCATGTATTTAACAAGTATTGTGTATTTAACAAGTGCATAGCTGCAAATTTGGGCATCTAGATTAAGAAGTATAAAAGTAGCAGGTTCGGCGATCTTGGTGTTCTTTGAGAATCGTCCGTCGTCGTCGTCGAAAAAAAAATTAGTAAGAGGTAGTGCCACACTGCATGCTTGCATGCATCCGAATTGGGCCGGCACGACCGGGGAGGTACCTCTCGCTTACACAAGACCGGCGTAAAGTGACAGCTATGCTGTCGCGTTTCGTACGGTGTGTAAGTAGCCGGTGGCCCATGGAGGTGGGAGGAGAAAGGAGGGCAGCGCATTTGTATAGTCTCTGTGCGGTTGTCTGTGGGCGTCGGTAGTCATGAAAATGGCTCCGACTGCTCGTTTGCCCCCCTTTACCATAAAAAAATAATAATAATAATAATCGTCCAACGGTAGATCGACAAAGATGATGATATATCAATTATCTTTACTTTTTTATCTTTATAATAAAAACGATGGACAAAAAGATTCGATAACGGTTTTTTATCTATCTAAATTGGATGTTATCAATCTATTGGGTGACGAAGCATCACCAGGGCCGCATGAATAGGAGATGGTCGGCGGCCAGGCAATTACGGTGGCGCGTCAACGTTGATTTACGGTATAATGGGCCAGCGCTCGACGCCTACATTGTTTAAATGCCGACGGATGAAATCTGTTCGACTCGTCGCGACGTATAACTGGGGGCATCGCTGTCCTAGCTATTTATGTGAGCCTGTTAGTAACAAACGGTACTTATTAAATGCAATATTTGTATAATTTTTATAGCATTTGCAAGTTTATGCGACTTAAATCCACATAATGGATATTGTTGTTGTAAGGTTTCCGAAGCGTCGAGAAGCGATGAAATTCCTTTGCTTTGAAGATTGTTTTATGGATAGGATGCGTACTACACACACTATGCGTAGGGTTATTTTAAAAATGGGCTCTTTAGATGATACGTTCTATTTGTGCGTAAACTGTGGCCTGATGTCCTGGTCAAAGTCGCGTAGTACTTTAAAAAGGTAATAAATACACCTTTTCTAGTTTATCTAACGCAGGGGATCCCAACCATTGGTCCGCAGAAGCCAAAATATGGTCCGCATGTGATTTTAAATTTAGCAGGCGGTAAGTAGTTGGTTGCCGTGCAGTGAGTTAGAAGAGAGATATTTTTATTTTACCTACGCTGTGGTCCCTGCTATCGAGAATGATATAAAAGTGGTCCCTGGCCAAGAAAAGGTTTTGAACCCCTGATCTAACGGTATTGGATGTGCATTAGCATATATCTCTCGCGAACTATTACTGCGGTCTTGCCAAGTGGCAAATGTGCGGAATGGCCCATAGAATAGAAAGTGTTACGAAATACCCATTGTTATTTAATGGTTTTCTCTCAAAACCACATAAATGCGATAAGAACAACGATAAAGACTTGCGCAAGAACTTGTGATGTCGAATCGTGATAAAAATCAGCATAAGAGTTTCCGATGCCCCTTTTCGGAGAACATATCAGTGTAACATGGTCACTGGCTGTTACAACGTCCAACTTCTTGTTTGTCCCCTTACAGAATAAAAATTTAAAAATAAAATATTTTACATAATAATAAAATATCCGGTATTTCCGGACCGAAACGACCTTGGGATCTTCAAGAAAAGAGCTTATTCTTTCCTCAAAGGTCGGCAACGCATCTGTTAGACCTCTGGTGTTACGGATGTATGTGGGCGTTGGTGTTCACTTTACATCAGGTGACCTAACTGCTCGTTTGCCTCCTATGCTATAAAAAAAAAAAAGAAAAACGTGGGGGATAATGAGTCACCAAAGAGTAAAAAATAAAACAAGTCTGGGCTTTATTTTTTACTCTTATGACTTTTAAATTATATTCGTAAGCTTTATTTTATTTTCACGTCCTAAATTAGATATGCAAGTAGGTAGAGTAAAAAAATAAAATGTGTTTAATTTTTCGAATTTTATTGTATTAATGATATCATATAAATAAGTTATTTTTATCTTTTTCTTGTACTATTTGCTTATTTGTCGAATACTATTTTTTATTTTAATACTATAAGTGGGCAAACGAGCAATCGGAGCCATATTCTTGACTAACGACGCCCATAGACATCCGCATAAAGGTTATGCAAATGGGCTGCCCTCCTTCCTCTTTCCTCCTGCCCCGGCCACCGGCTTCTTACACTCAATATAAATAATCATACAAAATAAAAAGTGAAATTTACTATGATAGTAAGTATTTACTATCAAATCAAATCACAGAGCAAGACGGCTATATTTTTACGTGCTCGTTTGCTACCCATTAAACTATAAGAAATATCGCTTTATTTCAAAACAGATATCAAAATCTGCACATACGCGAACTAAAAGAGATGAAATACAGATGTCTCTTGAGCGATACTAGAACATTCCATGAGCGTACGTCTACAACCGCGTCGAAATGAGGGACGTGATTTGAAAGTACCTATACAAATATGACAGACAAAGACATTGTATATTGCTTTTATTTGTTATCATTGTTATGCATGAAACAAAGACTTTGTACATTTTAAGAAAATTACACGAGAATGAATTAATTGTGGCAATTCAATGTTATGTAAAAATTAAAATTTTATATGTTGAAATGAAATGAAAATGTTTTTATTCAAAATAGAATTATAAACTTTTTGAATGTCGACATTTACACATCTACCACCGGTTCAACCGCAGACCTATCCTGAGATGAACCGGCGAAACAAACCCAACGGGCCTCGCAGCTCGTTGCGTTTTAGAAATACGTTTAATTAATTAAATATAATACACCACACAAAGCGGCGGCATGCAGAAATGCATAAATTATGTATGTGTTTAAAAATCAATGTTTGCACTGTCAGACAAAGGAGTCCCATTTTTTAAGTAAAATTTCTACAAGCCCGCTTGACATATTAGAAGTAAGCTGGCGAGAACGTTACAAAAATCACACATCGGGTGAGGCCAATGCAAGTTGTCATTCAAATTCATAACTAAAATTCGATTTAAGTGTTAACTATTTTGTATTTAAAAAATAAATATCATATTACATGTTATATCATTGTAACTACGATAACGATTTTGTGTATTAAATCCTTTTGTATATATGTATTATCTATAATTAAATCAATAAATAAGTTTTACTTAATTAAGAATAGACGACCTCGTCTAGAATCTAGATGGAAACGAACAGCATATGTTTCTTTTGTCATACAACAACGAATTTTAATTAATTAACGCGCCTCCGATTATTATAATTAACAACCAAGAAACACGTTAAATTATAATTCGTAGACAGTAGCTGCTGTAATCTAGCAGGACAATTTAATTAACAACAAGACGTCTGAATTAATATCGCAGCCGCGGTGAGCCGACTACATTGTTTAATTGCTTTAATTTGTCTAGAAGGCAGTATTTACTTCTCAAATGATATAATTAACTGTAAGCTAAAAATACATAAGAACGAGCTAAACGTCATTTTAAGGCAGGTTTTTTAGTTTTATTATTGTTTAGTTTACATAAATGGCAAATCAGTATTAACTAACATATCGTAAAGACAATAACTCGAAAATATAAAATATTTGATATATTGCCTTCAAGATATGTTAGATATTTGATAAAAATAATTATAGATCTTATAATACATATAGAATCTAAAATGTTTAATTTTGGATTGTCTATTTTTCTGTCGCTTTGAGTAATCAGAACAAATCAGAAAGATAATATCAGGCAAAATAGATTATAGGTTTGAATTTGACAGTTTTACAGAGAATACGTAAGTTAATGATGATTATTAAATATTATTATAATGACAAATACAATAGTAGATACTTGTGGTTTTAATTCAAATAATGAAATATTCTTACTCTGTAATGTTCATGTACATTATAGTAAGAAAAACACATTTACAATTAAGGTACAAAAGCGGTACGGTTTGGTGAGTACATTTACTTATTGATGCGCGTAAAATTTAAGAAACAGTATCGATAAACGAGAATTAAATAGTACTCGTTATGAAACAATTTTAATTTTTTATCGCGGTTGTAGTATTTGAAAACTAATAATGCAACCTCGATATACAATAAAAATTGTATATTAGTTCGATCTAATGAAATTTACGCGAATATTACTCATTAGTTCGTTACAATAAAAGAACTATACAGATTTCATTATTTAATTATTTTACAAGCCCGACACGTTTTAGAAGCTTTATAGTAACCAGTATTACCAGTTATTTGGTAAGAGGTAGTGCCACACAGTATGCTTGCATGCATTCCAATTGGGCCGGCACGACCGGGGAGGTACCTCTCGCTTACACGAGACTGGCGTAAAGTGACAGCTGTGTGCTGTCGCGTTTCGTGCGCTGTGTAAGTAGCCGGTGGCCCATGGTGGTGGGAGAAAGGAAGGCAGCGCATCTGTATAGCCTCTATGCGGATGTTTGTGGGCGTCGGTAGTCATGAAAATGGCTCCGGCTGCTCGTTTGCCCTCCTATACCAAAAAAAAAACCATGGTCACGGGTGAACGTTAAAGTCATTTTATTGCAAACAGTATCAATGTGATGAAATCATTTGTAACGTGGGATGATTAATAAGTCTACCTTATCTGTATCACTAAATCGCGTAGGCGGCGATTCCTTGTAACTTAACAACGTACACGATCGAGTAATCTTTTTTTTTGTGCAGCGGAAACGGCGAGAAGCCCCATACAGCATCAGAAGTCAGAATCCTTGTCTTTGGATCTTAAAGAGCCAAACAAATATTAATTTTAAACTTTTT
>LUGF01019277.1:191687-205284 GCA_001625245.1 Calycopis cecrops | reverse complement strand
TTCGCATTTTTTGTACGGTGCCCTCAAATCCCGGGATTGATCCCGGGATCCCGGGATCGTCTGTGCCCAATCCCGAAATCCCGGGATTGAAAAACAATCCCGGGATTATATCCCCTAGTTACAATAAAAGAACTATACAGATTTCATTATTTAATTATTTTACAATCCCGACACGTTTTAGAAGCTTTATAGCAACCAGTATTACCAGTTATTTGGTAAGAGGTAGTGCCACACTGTATGCTTGCATGCATTCCAATAGGGCCGGCACGACCGGGGAGGTACCTCTCGCTTACACGAGACTGGCGTAAAGTGACAGCTGTGTGCTGTCGCATTTCGTGCGGTGTGTAAGTAGCCGGTGGCCCATGGAGGTGAGAGGAGAAAGGAGGTCAGGGCATTTGTATAGCCTCTATGCGGATGTTTGTGGGCGTCGGTAGTCATGAAAATGGCTCCGGCTGCTCGTTTGCCCTCCTATATCATAAAAAAAAAATTAAAAAAAAAAACATGGTCACGGGTGAACGTTAAAGTCATTTTATTGCAAACAGTATCAATGTAATGAAATCATTTGTAACGTGGAATGATTAATAAGTCTACCTTATCTGTATCACTAAATCGCGTAGGCGGCGATTCCTTGGAACTTAACAACGTACACGATCGAGTAATCTTTTTTTTGTGCAGTGGAAACGGCGAGAAGCCCCATACAGCATCAGAAGTCAGAATCTTTGTCTTTGGATCTTAAAGAGCCTAACAAATATTAATTTTAAACTTTTTACCCAACCGCTTCAGAGAAATAATAGTAAATACGTTCAAATTTTTAAATTTAATCTGACGTTATTAATTTAAAAGTTATGTATTTATTTTGCCAAAATACTGCCTTTACTGTATTCAAAACGCTCAATTGTATTTTGGAATTTATTCTACTGGTAGACTAGAAAATAAGTTTTCAAAAACTTGTTACACGTCTTATTTCTGCACATTATGGAAATAAGCCATCCAATTTAGTATGTCTAGTGCTCACACATACTCACTAGTGCGTAACAAATGATCTGATAACCTTAATTCAACCTTTATATTATAAATTAAACAATTAAATCATATTAAATTTATAAAAAAAATAAAGCATTCCATGTGTTCAGTAACTTGAATTCATAATGAATTAAATTAAATTTAGTTATTCTGTACGAGTAATATAATTAATTCACCAGGCGCACATAAAAGAGAACGAGTCTCAAATGTGGCTCAATTCGTATGGAACCTCGGGCGGAGCCGGCGGGCGACAACGGATAGAATAAAGTTTCGTACTAATTGCCACCAAGGCCCGACGAGCCGCGTCTATAATGAGACCGGCTTCTTTAATGAAAATACCGAGAGCATGCTTCACAACTCGGCCCTTACTTGCTATTTAATCGGTGAAATCTGTCTGGATTTCTGTAATGATTCGGTTCTGTTTGACATTATAATGAATACATTTAAGTGTTCTCTTTGTTCATTACTTTTTCATTCGTTCATTTTCGGTTTAATAAAATATGCCTTTGCGGTATGAATAATGAAGTTATTTGTCGCTATATTGAAACTGTTTTATACACATTTTATTTTGTAGATCTGTATTAATTTAACACCAATATAATATAACGCTTTTTGTCGTCTTTTATGAGTGACACTAAAATAACATGTTGAAACGTTTTTATGAACCACACTAATGAGTAATATGTTACACAGGCAGATGTCAAGTTGAACAAAAAAGTGTTGTAAATATTTCTCAAATTAGTTTATAATTTCAAGGTACAATTGGCATTTGGCACGTCACCTCGCGTGTATGTGGGATGGACTAAAAAAGGTTCGTTGGGACTTCGCGGAACAAAATGGCGGACGGTACCTGTGTTTATTTGGTCTCGTTTAGAATTAATTGACGTTAAAACGATGTTATGAAGAGTATATTAATATTATAGGAAGACAATATTGTTGCGATCATAGGTTTTAAGATAGGTTTGGACTATTCGAAATACTAAAGTCGCATAAGGGGGATAATCGAGAAGACAGAGCCATTTTCATGACTACCGACACCCATAGACATCCGTGTAAAGATTATACAGAAACGCGACAGCACAACTGTCACTTTACGCCAGTATCGCGTAAGCGAGAGGTCGTGGTCGTGCCGACCCAACTCAAACAGCGTGGCACTACCTCTTACCTGCATTAATAAGCGGTGACTTATATGGAGCAGGTAACAATCGCGATATATCGACCTTTGCTAACCAACCACATTTTATTGTGGTTTGTCATCAGTCATTACCCATCACTATAAAGAGTTTTTTCTATTCATTCTGTACAATGCGATAAGATACACAACAGTATTTTGCTACCCAATAATTTCCGATTGAAAACAAAAAAAGTGTTCTAAGTATGAGTAATATTTTATTTGTTCCTTTATAATTGGTACAAATATCATACAACAAACATACGAATGAACATCAAAAGCAAATTGTCAACAAAGATTGAGGATGCAGAGAAATTTAAAATAATATGTTGCATTCCTAAAGTCGTACAAAATGAAAGAGTTCGGGGCGAAATATACTTTTTCACGTCGGGAAATGCAACGAACATTCACCGTTCTTTTGTTACCCAACGCTCTGCGCTTCTTTGTTATTTTATATTTTAACTGCGTGTGTGCTTGGATTCATCCGTTTCATTCTTGCTAAATCAACACATTTTTATTTGCGAACATTTCTTTACAGAACACTGAAAAGAACGAATCAAATCCCCAAAAGGCATTTTTTATTTCATTCATATTTCAACGCATTCACTTAAATGGTATTAATGTCACTTAACACCGGTCATAACCATTTACGTTGACAATTAATGCGTTTAATTAAATGACACTAAAAATAAAATCTCGCGTTACTAGGGTTACATGAATAAACAAGAGTTGCTGGGACATGCACAGCGTGTTTTATTTTGGCCATTTATCAGATAACCCGTCACTTTTCACGCTGCACGTTGATAAAAATAAAAAGTTTATTTGCGCTCACGAAGACGTTTCACACTCACGCCCCAGCGTGTTGGCTATAAAACAACTTTGAATTTCATTGCTACAGGCGATGAGGAAAAACAATACAATGTTTCACAATAGTTTTACAATACCTGTTTTATTACACGCCATAAAGTTATAATAAAGATGTAGATAGAGTTGAAATACTAATTATGTACGCAGTGGGTCGTCTCGTACGTATTTTAGTGTCTCCACGTATTACCATGATACATACGTATTTTCGTGTTAAAACACATTTGACGTGTTTCATAGCGATACGTGCAATTGAAGGCTGATAGAGTTGGGTTACATGTAAAGTATTTGTATGTTAATTTTAGATGTAATTATGTATCTTTCGACGGTCTAATACAATTATTTTTATTTTAATATGAATATTATGTATATTATATATGTAGCGAATATGAATACTTAAAGACTTACTACAACTTCCTCACAGGTTTATTAAAAGGTAGTGCCATGCCATGCCGCCTTAGCAAAGTGACAGCTATGACTTTTCCGTTTCGTGCGATTTATGAGTCTGTTGCCTCATAGGAGGGAACACATTTCAGGGACATTTCCAACACAGACAACGAAATCTACTTTCGGTGGAAATGGCAACTCATGGGCATATACTATGTACGGATGTCTATGGGCATACTATAATGTATAACAGAATAAATAAATTATTAAATATATATATAAGATGAATGACTATGACTGTAAGAGGACAGTAAACACTTGGTTAAGAACTCTCAATTATGATGAAACGGAAGCATTGTTGGGGTCTAACTGTACATAATCAAGTATATCGTAAATACAAATCACTCACACACCCACACACACACACACCCTCAAACACACACACACACTCACACTCAAGCACACACACACACTCACACACATGCACGCCAACACTCACACATACAGACAAATAAAAGTATTACAAACTAATTTTTAAGTATCTTATTAAGTTTTTATTGTGATAATGTTAAATAGATATATGGAAGAGCGAGATCTCCTGACACAAGTATTTTTCTATACTTACTAGGAGATCTCAACCTTGGTCTCAGTTGTTGTAAACTTTTTTGGAAATAAACGTTATTATTATTATTATTATTATACTATAAGACTTCTCATTTGTTTTTATAGTAGTTAGTTCTCCCTCCATGGGCCACCGGCTACTTACACACAACGCGACAGTACAGCAGTCACTTTACGCCGGTGTCGTGTAAACGAGAGAACCCGGTTGTGACAGTCGAATTCGGCTGCATTCGGCGTGACACTCTTGCTAACTATAAGTTCTATAATATATGTGGGCGTTGCTGTTCACTTTACATCAGGTGAACTAACTGCTCGTTTGCCTTCTATGCTATAAAAAAAAGCCGAATATCCAAGTGACAGTTCAAAATTCCACGCTCTAGAATGTACAAAACGTTATAAGCTCGAATACTGACGTCTAAATGTGTCACGTTACCTAACAGCAATGGCTGAGCCAAGGAAAACATATTTTTCAATACAGAATGCAGAATTTAAAAGCGTTCTCACGTGAAGATACGGTTACATCACACAAACATTTTGTTTGCAAACACCCTTTTGTGTGATACTAAATATTTGGTAACATTTGTATTTGTTTGGTCACACCAAGAGACAATGCAATTGAGTTGAGTCTTAATGTATTTATTACAATGTCAGCTTATCCTATTAATAATATAATAAACCCTGAATATATTTTTAATTTATTGTTTCTTATCATACTTATAATCCGTACTTAATAGATAGATAGATAAGAGATACTCGCGCAAGAACAAACCAGAAATACTATTATACCGCTACTAATATATTTACATAGAAGATCAAAGATCAAATGATATTTGTATAAAAAAAATTTACTCAATACTAATTTTTAACTTATTCTTAGAGATCATGTTCCAAACCAAAAACAAATTTCTACTTCAGTACATAAAAAATACAAATATAATGATTAAAAGTAAATTTTTTTAAACTGATGTTTTAGAGATTTTTAATTGAACTACCCTCATATAATTAATTGTACAATGTACAGGTATACAATTATAGGTGGCTGGCGGTCGCATTTAATGTAATTGAAATTAATAAAAAGTGGTAATAGTATAAAAAGTATATTATTTAATTAACGTATAGTTAAAGAGGTTTATTCATAAAACAAACAACAATTTGTACTGCAAACAAAAAAAATCAAAAACTTCAATGCATATAAATTAAAATGTTATTAGGGACACAAAATGTTGACAGAGTCGTAGCTGAATTACACAGTTATTGCGACCATCTTCTACGCAATTCACTACTGCTTGTTTGAAACTGTGAGATGATTTATAAAAAAATATTTTGTATTTGAAACAAAAAATGCAAATAGCTCAATTCATATAAATTAAAATGTTACTAGGTACACATAAAGTTGGCAGAGTCATAGCTGAATTACAGTTATAGCAGATAATCGCTCTACGCAATTCATCACGGGAATCTCGGAATTGGTTTCGGGATTTGGGACGCTCGTGAATAACGCTCTGACGTAACTATGTAATATTTAAATGGACTTATAAGGGTTTACACGTATTCCGGACTTATAATTCTACTTATAAGGGTTTACACGTCCGGACTTATAACTCTGATAAATAACGGTCGTGATTTGAATATCGAATATGGACGTGGATGAATAAAACATGCGGTTGAAAGAACTACAAATTTGAGATCACTTTTTATTTATACATATGTACATAATGATTAATAATAATTACATGTAGGTTTTTTTATTGTTTTAGTTTTATTGTCAGTTGAGCCAGTCTCGGATTTTTAATTATGGAACATATAGGATTTTATTATCAACAAAAAAATGTTGAATGTGAAACGTAGTGAGTGTATTTATATATAGTGGCATTTTTGTTTATCACATTTAATGATAATTAATTAATAATGATATAATGACAATTATAAATAACGCCACGCGTGGGCCTACCACGGTTGCTCTAAAGCTGAAAAGTCGGGCTTCTAAAATAATTAAACAAACCACGACAAAATCTGTTAGAGTTGTTTTGTAATGAGTAACATTCGCATAAATTTAATTTATTATTATTATTTATTTTATCATTATTTTTGTTTTATATTGTTTTATAAATTATAATATCATTATTTTATAAATTAAAAAGAAATATATAAATGGTAGACATTTTATTCAGACTTATAATAATTGTAAAGGCAATATACTTACATAGCATTTAAAACAATGTAGAAAGGACAACAAAAGTTGCCGGGACCCCTCTCCGAGACAAGTATTCGTTAATTGTTCCCACAAAAAGTTAACAACCCCATCTGTGCTGTCTGCGCCCGTTCGCTTTTAACGTTATCTTGTAATTTTCAATGTGGGATGGTTTTTTTTTATTTGTAACCTTTTTTTTGTAGCATAATGACAACTGACGACTGCTTTTTCATGCCTATAGTCTTATACGGTATAATTTACACAGACATTGCCCTCTTTCATTCCGTGCTGTCGCGTTTCGTGCTGTGTGTAAGTAGCCGGTGGCTCATGGAGGTGGGCGGAGAAAGGAGGGCAGCGCATCTGTATAGCCTCTATGCGGATGTCTATGTCTACGTCATGAAAAATGGCTCCGACTGCTCGTTTGCCCTCATATACCATAAAAAAAAAATAATCAAAAAGACTATGACCAACATATACGTGGAATAAACATATCGGATGTGTGTTTACTTTGAATTAAACGTCTAAAACACTTGAAACGTTCAGCGAGAGGGAACCTTCGCCGTCTCCAGATTCAGATCATCATTAACGGCCAGACAGACAGACGTCTAGACCCTGGCTCCCCGAGAGCGCCACAAGTCACGGTCACAAGCTGCTTACAGCATCTGCTAATATCTATCACAGTAAAATTTGTGTGTCTGTACGTTGAATATATTTACGATAAACTAATTGGGGGCGATGTTAAAATAGTATCAGAACACTTTACAATGATTTAAAATTTTTTTGTACGTCTGTTTGTCCGGGCTCTTCTCCGAAACGGTTTAAAAATGACCTAAAATCAGCTTACGTAATACTTGAATGAGCCCTAGCCCCTAACGCCTTTTTTTTGCATTCCATTTCTCATTCACAGTTCATATAATACCTGAGCATGATGCAGACTATGCAGTACAATCAGACAGTACGCGTGGCCCATTGGGTGAAGGAGGACAACTCACAACACTACATAACCTGGTAGATGTATAGACGTTGATAGTCGCCAAACTTGGAATGCTCGTTTAAGCAATAAAAACAGTTGAAATTACTATCAAACATGTTTTTTCACAACTTGTAACAACATGCCAGTACATTAGAGAGAAACGTCATTATTTTAAATTTAGAAATGTCAAAATAACTTTTTAAACTCATCATGACAAATGGCTTACAATTTAAATTTAGAAGTCGTTTTACTTTTTTAATTTATCGCGACAAAGACATCCGCGGATTGAGTCGGTAATTGTGATCTAAAAATATGTTATAGAATTGCTGTTGACGGGCGTTGGCAGCGCCTCTCAAAGCGTGCAACATTGAAAATGAAAGATTTAAGAGATTTGAAGCTTGGCAACGGTTCGGTGTCTCCCGATATTCATACACATTTGCATACGTAATATGCATGCAGCAAAACGATGCTAAAATAAGAACACGACTGCCAGATACATTTATTGCCTCCTCAATATGCTAATGTACAAGCGGGAAAACAAAAAGTCTAAAACAATCCAAAATCCAATTTACATATCCTTTTAAGAGCTGCGCAGGTAAATTGAGCTAGTGCGTAGGGGGGAGAAGGTCGAGTGGCTACACTATCGCGTTTAGTGTGGTATTTAAGAGTTTCGAGTTAGGAAGAGTTAATGCCACGCTGCATGCACGCATGCATGTAGCCGAATTGGGCCGACACGATCGGGGAGCTGCGTGAAGTGAGAGCTGTGCTGTCGCGTTTCGTGCGGTGTGTAAGTAGCCCGTAGCCCATGGAGGAAGGAGGAGGAAGGAGGGCAACGCATCTGTATAACCCATAGACATGGGGGTCGGTATTCATGACAATGGCTCCGATTACTCGTTTGCCCCCTTATACTATAAAAAATTCTAGATTCTCTAAAAAAAATCTAGAATCTAGATCTAGGCTACACCGGGCCGACTGCATGTATATGATGCGAAGCGTCGTCACATATTGTCAAGTGAATTAGCTCGTTTTGTCTCATGCATAGTAAAAATTGCTACTAACGCAAACTACACTGGACTAATTAAACCTTTTTGTAAGAGGTAGTGCCACGCTGCATGCATGCATGTAGCCGTATTGGGCCGGCACGACCGGGGTACCTCTTGCATTCACGAAACCGGTGTAAAGTGACAACTGAGGTTTTGTAAGTAGCCGGTGACCCAAAGAGGGAGAAGGAAGCTCTATGCGGATGTCTATGGGCGTCGGTAGTCAATAAAGTGACTCCTTCGCCCCCTTAATACTATGAAAAAAACCTATCGACTAACCCCTAATGCCCAAGCAATACATCATCTGTAGACAACAAACGAAAACACAAAACGACTAAAAAACTAAAACGACCAACAAGCCGTAATCAAGAATATTTATAAAAACATTCAGGAGAGTTCGAAAATAGCCCATCACAGTTGATCGCGAGCAGTGAATATAGACGAATAGTCCACACATGAAGCCCATGGCTTCCAAAATAGCACCGATGCGTGGGAGATCAAAATAATAGAATAAACACTCGGAGATATTGTGAGATAAATGAACTATTTGTTGTAAAAAGAACACTTGAAGAACTTTATTTGAATGTTTAGATTGTTTTGTGGTTTGTTTTTCTCAGATTATTCACTCGTTTATTTGAGTATTTTTTTTTTAGATTGTGTTTTGTTTTGGAGTCGTCGTTTTCTTATATTAATCACTCATTTATGTAAAGTTTTCTTTTACTCGTTTATTACTCGAAAATATGAAATGTTGAAAAAATGTGAAGTTTTTCTCAGACGCAATATAACTGTGGAAACCGGAATTAAAATTGGACGCGGCTTTCAATTGTTTTTATATCATGCGCTCAAAATACATATTTCCTTCGGCTTTTACATAATATGTATAACACAAATGAAATGAGAAATTTGACTTTTTAAAGAACATTATTCATGCTTAAATAGGGACTCGGAAATTACTTGGAGTTTGTTTACAGATTTATAATAATACAATTCAAGTACTAGTCTCTACATTGAATATAATAAATTGAATAAAGAAATAATGAAAACTAATTGAGGGCGATGTTAAAATAGTATTAGAACACTTTTCAATGATTTTTATATTTTTTTTCTTTTTGTCCAGGGAAATTTCCAAAACTACTGAACGGATTTGAATGAAAATTTTTGTGGTGTATAGACACTAAGCATGGTCAATATCAAAAATACTTTTTACAGCGGTAAAATCGCTTATTCCTACGGGAAATCGTAATTTCGGTACACTGTAAGCAAACAATAACAAATCACTTTGCTTATAATATTACAACGTTACGCGAACGAAGTAGCCCTGCACCAGCTAGTAACTAATAAATATACTAAAATACCGCGTACTTATTTTTCTAACAAAGAATGTATCATTATTCAACTTAATGTAGAACGATTGTTAAAACTAGCGAGAGAACTACTAGAGTATTTATAAAACACGCTCTTTATTGATTGATTAATTCACTATAAACATGGCTCCGTCCGAGTTATACAAACATTAATTGATATTCAAGGGAATGTGCGGAGCAAAGTCCGAAGTTTTTAATACGGCGAGCATAACTTAAAGGCGGCTCATATTTCGGGCTCAAAGGCTCACATGAGTTTGTGGGTAATGCGATTAGGGCGTTCTAAACGTAATTAGTGAAATTGGGACGCGGCTCGCAGATATGTTAAAGAGGTATTACGGTCGTAGCTTATCCATTATAATTGAAAGCCGGCCACCTCGAGCCCAGAAGCCTGTATCGCGTTATTAGGTGCGCATACGTAATTTGTTTGTTAAAGACGGCGGTACGCAGTTATACCCGCTGTGAATAATTTAAATTCATCCCCTCGTAAGGGTGGCGACCCCCCGTATCGATTCTATGCGGTGTGCGTCTGTTTCACGGCGTATGTGTGCTGTTCATATTACGGGCTCTTTGGGAGCTATGCTCCCCTGGTATTAGCGTTTGCCCGGCTCACCACAATGCTTGTCTTATCAAACGTGACAACTAGCCAGGGTCAAATTGATATTAAGTCAGTCTTTGTATCGTATTATCACTATAATATAATTTTACTGTAGCTGATATCTAAACCCGCTCTGTAGATCGTAAAAACTGTGTTCTCATGTATTATTCATATCATCACACAAATGTCATTTAATACATCTGCAATATTACAAACACGTAATATTAAAAGGTTTATTGAAGATGTAATATTCAAAAGAGTATTACTTATGGCGAGACGTTCATATCGTGATAAATAAACCTTTAACTGGAATGAAACGGGTTTGGAGTAATACTGTGGATAAAGAATGTTTAGATTTATTTGATACTTTGTGTATAACCTCGGTAAACGTTTGAGGGTATTCTTCTTGACAACTTTATATTGGATATTATAAGTTTCTGATGTGAATTTAGAGTTGATACGTTTAATATTTATCTTGAAAGTGGAAGATGCTCGGGGATTTCTTTGTGTTACTTATGTAAAGTGACTCATTCATACTCTTTAAATTTATTAAAAGTGTTCAGACTTCAGCTCCATAAATTTTAATTGCTATAAGAATTTAAACAGCGATGATTAATTTATCAAGTTTCAGAGAAGTTATTAGACATTAACTAAAAGGAATTTAGTATTATATGTACATACAAACATGCTCCTCTCCTACATCATTTTCTAATATTAACAATATTCGTCAATATTCTATTAGCCCAATATGTTCACAAAAATTGTACACTTAATTAATTTAGGTAGTTTTATTGTAATTAACAAAATTCAACTTCTTTAATGCGTAGTTGATAGAATGTATTGTCGTCACTTATTGATGGAAATTTATATTATACTTGTAATATATTTTTATATATCTGATGACGAGTTATTGAAACCGGTCGTATTAAATGTAATTAAAATTAATAAAAAGTGAAAATAGTATAAAAAGTGTATTAATACAAGTATGCTTCAATGTGTTAATTAAAATAACAGTAAAATATTATATAATAAAATATAAACATGTGCATATATTTATGGCCTAATAAAACAGACCAATCGTATAATAAAACAATAAATTAATATAAAGTTTAACATTCTTAAATGATTTTTTTTTCGTATGAATTTGATACATAAATGCAATGTATGACGATGAAGATATAAATTTAATAAACGAAATATGCTTTATATAAATTTGATACATACAGTTCGTAAAGACTATACGAAGATGAAACGGGAAGATAAAGGATCGATGGCGCGCTTCAATTCCTTTCATCTACCCTAAACGGCAACACTAGTGAGAAAAGTTGGGAGAGCATAGCGTCAAAGAGATTGAATATCGATCAGCAATTTGCACGTAGGGTTGCCAACTCCAAATTTTTATTTAACTAGTTTAGTTAAAAAGAAAAATCATTTTAAAAGGCGAACAAAGTATTTATTTAAGTATATTAAGTAAAATGCAAACAGTTTTGCGGGGATGTTCTAGGATAAGTTTTATATTTTTGGTTAATAAATAAATAAAAAAGAGAAAAAAATAGCAATTGTAAAATTATTATTTATGCAGTGAATATAAGTTGAATGAAACGTGATTAATATATTTTTAAATAATATACTACTTAATATTAAACAAAGGTACGTAAATTTTGAAAATTTGGAATTAAAAATCCAGGACACTGACACAAACTATCAGGATCCTATCCAGAATATCAGGAAACTATCCAAGATAACACCAGGAACCTATACTAGGACACTACATAATCGGGACGTGTCCTGGGAAAACCGGACGACTGGCAATTCTCACGTATAACCGATACCAGGGTGGCATAAACGAGGGGCAACGATTTATATGAACCTGGACACTGGAGATATCGGCCCCTCGCCATGTAATTGTTATTTGGACCGCGTAATATCGGGGATTAGGACATGATTGATACGAATCCACTAACCTCAATGATAATGTTATGGCGTTAGTTTAGAAGCAATATTTGTCTCTAAATCACTGTCCATCTTTCTAGAGCACTATATTTCAATATAAATTTCCAGCCGTAAATCTTTTTGAGAAATTGTAAAATTTGTAGCTTGATTTTAATTTGTAACAAGAAATTGGGTAATAAGTAATATAAAAACTTAGAAAAATGTACGTATTGCGTTAGTAAAACGCTTCTATTTAAACAATGTTTACAGCAAACGTATTTTTTCACTCTTAAAAGCGTGCTAGCCATGAAATCCAATTTCAAAATGGCGTTTATGCGAAATAAAATAAAGCAAGAGCGATGTTCATAAAAATATACAAAGCGTTTGATCGCCGCTAAATTAAAAGTGTAAACATTTAGCCCCTAGCGGAAACAAAAATACGCGGATTAAGCTGAAAGGTCAACAAATATTTTAATCCGGCCAGAGAGCGTTTCCGGTAAACTCATCCCGAGTCTCGACACATGGGATGAAAAAACCCCGAGTTATTATCTCAAGTCGAACCCAACAGACCCATTAGTAAACAACGCGAGGGCAAAATAGCTGTTTATAAAAAACGTAACAAAAAATCGCCTTTTGATCCCATCTCCCCTACATCTGTGGATTTTATACGTCGAGTAGACGTTTGTTGGTTTTGTGCAATGTACCGAATGTTTAATTTGTCTTTTACTAACAATGATGTTACTTCTTTTCTTTGTGTACTGAATGGAATATGAGCTCTTATTATGCTTCATAAATACTGTTTCTAATATTATTAGATATGTCTTTTTCACACATTAATCATTATTGTATTTATCATCATCAATTATCACATAGAGCCTTTTACTACGATTTTGTCTTTATTCAGATTTATACACATTTGTCTACATCTGGTTTTATTTAAAGGAACTAAAATTCTAGGTTTCAAAAATACGTAATAACTAATAACACAAACGAATATCATAGAATTAAAGGCTGATAATAAATATTTCACGTTCATCTTTCAATTTTTTATGCTCAATCATCAAATTATTTTGACATTCAATATTCTAGTATATTATCTAGAAGAGAGTTAAAAAACGTTTAGACAAATTAAAATTTGGAAAACATATAATTAGACAAAAACAAATAGATCCATTAAAAGCCAACGATTGGAAATTATAAATTTATTTTAAACCGCCACGAAATAAAACAAAGACGGAACATAAAATACAACCCACTTAACATAAAATACAACTCTCATAAGGTGCAATAAAAACACATTAATTAAAATCACTTTAGAACGGCCAAAGATATAAAATGGAAACGGCCGAATTAAAAACGGCCATTTTGATGTAGGACGAAAATAAACTGCAGCAGACGTTGGGAATCTAACCGGGAATAACATTGGTGTTTATATA
>LUGF01019277.1:169799-185663 GCA_001625245.1 Calycopis cecrops | reverse complement strand
TGTCACGTCTGTGTGTCGACCCGCGCTTGGCCGCGGGGTTCACCGGTTTGGGTTCGCCGTTCATCTCGTTGGACTTGACAATCTCGTGTTTAGCTTCGGAACTCTTGGTGCCGGGCTTGGTCCTCTTGATTTTCATCTTGAGCGCGGTGCGCTGCGCGTCGGGTTCGGCGCGCGCCGCCATGCCGCCCGCCTCGTCCGTCTTCTCTATGTCGGCATCGAGGTCTATGATGAGGTCTCCGATGCCGATGTCCCACTCGGTCTCATCGTCGAAGTTGGCAGGCGCGTTGGGCGCGGGGCGAGCTCCGCCGACCGGCGCGCCCTCCCTCATTGGCGCCGCCATGCGCGCCGGCTCGCGCCCACCCCCCGACCCGCACGCGCACACACCATTGTAGCCCTGCAACCAAACACACCACCATTACTACCACGTACATTCTAACTTCAGTAATTATGGACATTTGTTAGAGATAATCAATAATCCTTTTTTTAACGAATTACTTAGTTTAATAAATTTGGATGTGTACCGAAACGTACAGTGAGTCAGTACATTTATTTTACTACCAGGCCTGACACGACCTGGAAGAAGTACTCTGGATCATATAATACCAACGTGAACCGGCTAGGCTGTCGCGTTTCGTGAGGCCCACCGCCCATCATCAACTCGTTTATTATAGAAATAATGCTCATATTTAAAATACCCAGAGCTACAGCCCAGATACAAACTCTCAACCGATCGCTATTAATTGCGCATGAAAGATACGTTTCTGGGATATTCCAGTTAATACATCCATGTGTAATAATAGGTATGTGCACACATTGAAAGAAACAAACACATGGGCATTAAAACGATTCCTTCATAGAATCGTAATATCGCTCGAACCAAGTAACCGATTCGAAGCGGTTATAACCATAAAACACGCATAAAACGTCCAAGATAAACCCCGCAGCCTCTCGCCGGAGTATAAAGCTAGACTTTACAGTTTCTCAGTGCGTGTTTAGTGTTATTTATAGAGACCTAGGCTTTAGACGACTGCGACTGGGATGTATTTTGATTGAGAAATTGCCTTAGCGAGGCTTATTTGAGATTGATGGCTTATCCAACTGGCGTTTGTAAGAGGTATCAGACACGACTCTCGCGCACACTTTTTATTGCATTAGCTCCACATGACTGCCTCAGGTCGGTCTTTATTACGTTGGCCATCGAAAACTTACAAACGGCATAGTACCAAATGAACGGAAAATACCTCTTCGGTAGTTAAGGCCCATTTCGGCCACACTGCACGAGTCGTTATTACTTAATAATATTGTACGTAAAATGAGTGTTTTTGTGAATATTCAGTATCCCATTGAAAGTTAAGAGGTAAAGAAGACTACAGATAAGAAGTAACACATATACACTACGGTTATGTGGGATGATCCCCATAACTATAAGTTCAACTTTAATGGGAAGCGTGCAGTTTTATAGCCACATTATGCTAAGTCCCAGGTAATATCCACAACTAAGTAAGATATCCACTAGTTGTTAAAATACAAAGTTTATTACTGTTTTAGGATTATAAAAAGTTGTTAAACGCTGTTTTACACGTTAAACGGATGTCTTGTGTTTCATTTATTTAGAGAGAGAACTCATGAAAGAGCTATTCAAAGATAATGGATATATCAACATCAGCCGGTCGACGTCCAAAGTTGGACCTAAACCTAGGCCTTCCCCGTAGAGCATCAATCACTGTTACTAGCCACTGGAATCCAGCGGGTCCCGCCTTAACCATTGCAGTCCACCGGGTAGGCCCACTTCGTCTTCAAGTGGCCGGCACTCACCTTCGATCCCCGGTGATCGGATATTCAAGTAAAATTAAATTGAAAAATAAATTTGTGAAATCATGAATAGTTTCTATCAAAGCAATAACTGGTTTCTAATAAAGTTTTCTGATGAATAAGCTAGTCCATCTCTGGTAAGAAACATTTTGCTTACTTTTCTAATAAACTCGAGAACTTTTTAACGATAACTCTTAAAATACATATAAAGTTTCGAAGAGGTACTAGGATAACATAACATAAAAGACAAAAGATTTGAGGAGCCACTTCACTGCAGACTTTTGTGTCCTTTTGATATCTGTCGTAAATTTTTACTGTCTACATAAACTCAACCGTTTTTATATTTTAATATCTCTTTTATTACACATTTGACTACATAACGAGTAGTCATACATATTAAAAAACCGGCCAAGTGCGAGTCGGACTCGCACACCGAGGGTTCCGTACCAACGAAAGGTCTCTGCGACATTTTTTAGCAGAAAATAAAATAACTTAGTTTTCATAGCATTTGTGTGAACGACAAAGTTATATTTGCGTTTTTTGAATATGTGTTATTTCTCAAAAACTAATAATGATATTCTCGCTCAAACCAATTTTCTTTGATAGTTTTCATTGAGATCTACAGCATATATATTTTTAGATTTCTCACTCTCTTATTTTAAAAGTTAGAGGAGGGGACGACGACGACACTCATTTTTCCACTTTGGAAGCGTCTATCTTTCAAACGATTAATTTTGACGAAAAATGGTTTTAGTAACCTTAATGTTACTAAATGTTATTGTACTAATGTTAATGTTGTTAAATGTTATTTTTAAAGATCTACTCACAGACATCCCTCACATGCAGGTTGGATGAATTTTTTTTTTAGATTCAGTTCTATGTACGGAGTGCCCCCCCCTTTATTTCTTAATTTATTTATTTTTATCAAAATTCTAATAGCGGTTCACAGGATACATCTACCTACAAAGTTTCAACTACGACGGCCCAATAGTTTCGGAAAAAAATTGATGTGACATACGGACTGACGGACAGACATGACGAATCTATAAGGGTTCCGTTTTTTGCCATTTTGGCTACGGAACCCTAAATATCGCAGTATTTTCTAAATAATATGGCTAAGATAACGCTTCTGCATAGCCTTACTAGTCCCCATATAGCTCCGATTGCTCGATCGCCCCCCTGCGCTATAAAAACGCGTGAAATAGAGAAGTAGATAGTTCCATATAAAAGTAAACCCCGACTTACGCGCCTACGGAGTTACGCGGTTTCTAAATATCACATCTAAACTCATATTAGCTACATATTAGCTAAAATTTCTAAGCTTGCTTCTTCTAAGTAGCTATTAATGTCTTCTTTATTCAAAGTTTACCATAAAACAGTGATTCTCAACCACTGTGCCGCGGCACTTTTGTGTGCCGCTAAATTTCAAAAGAGTGCCGCCAAATGTTGCAAATATAATATAATGTTGATTTTATTAAATACATAATACCAGTTAAAAAGAAGAAAAAAAAATGAATATATATTTAAATCCACAAAGAAATAAATTATTTTACTATTTGCTTTGCAACGCGTGTTTTTATATTTCATCTTATTCTTTGTGTGCCGCCAAATTTTGAAATCGTTAAATATGTGCCGCAACAAAAAAAAGGTTGACAATCACTGTCATAAAACATTCGATCCTAATTGAAAAGTTAATATTAATATGTGTACATATTTCATACCCCGACTTACGCGGTTAAAGCTCGGGCCCACCTACCACGTATCTCCGGGTATTACTGTATTTCAAACCGGCCGTTTCTATAAACATTTTTAAAAGACCCCTCCAGCTTCTATAGCGAAAACTTCACTCTTTTCATATCGGCTCATAAATTTTGACCGCTTCCCCGGTCCACTTTGCATTTATGGAATTAAACTCGGTTTGCAAAACATTCGGTACTCGTTACAATATTTACGATGTCCTTTATATATTATTAGCGGACGCCCGCAACTTCGTTTGCGAGAATCCGTTTTTTGCCGCAATTGGTAAAAAATATCTATATTCTATAGCCTTCCCAGATAAATGGACTAACTAATACTGAAATAATTTTTCAAATCGGACCAATCGTTCCAGAGATTAGCGCGTTCAAACAAACAAACAAAAAACTCTTCAGCTTTTTAATTACTATAGATTTATTGTGATTTTTTTTTTAGATCGATTCTACGCTAGCAGACTGAAGGCCCAGTGTAGCTTCATCTGTATGAGAGGCGATTGCCCTAAGGTAGCTCGAGCCTCTGTAATTTGTAGTCGATGGGGGTAGAGACCCCCCCTTCTTTCCCAGCTAATCTGGGAGGAGGCAAACCGGAATATTGCGATTAATAGGTTATACTATTATTATCTTGGCCAGGAGAATTGTGGTGTGTAGTCGGTTCATTTCGTGATTTTTATAGCGTAACCGCTGAAACGATCACTGACGCCCACAGACATTCTCAATCTTATTATGCAAGCTCTCTTCACCCATCTTTCATTTCAAACCAACTTACCTACCCAACACTTATGGCTTGCCGCACGATTTCGTAAGAGGTAGTGCCACACTACATGCTTGCATGCAGTCGAATTGGGCCGGCACGACCGGGGAGGTACCTCTCGCTTACACGAGACTGGCGTAAAGTGACAGCTGTGCTGTTGCGTTTCGTGCGGTGTGTAAGTAGCCGGTGGCCCATGGAGGTGGGAGGAGAAAGGAGGGCAGCGCATCCGTATAGCCTCTATGCGGATATTTGTGGGCGTCGGTAGTCATGAAAATGGCTTCGGCTGCTCGTTTGCCCTCCTATATCATAAAAAAAGAAATAACATTTGGGCATATTGTTCCTACAACAATGATCATTATCATTAATGAATTTAACAGCTATTTTCTTGTTTATGCAGCGCTTGTCATCCTTTTCTTTTCACTCTTCCAAGCTTTTCACTTCTGTATCAGATCTGGGTATCAAGGGTCTCGTTGACCACATGTGCATAATATCTCATAATTTTTGAGATTTGATGTGCTGTGATAACTTAAAATATGCAAAATTATTATAATGGTGCTACGGGTCATCAAAAAAGATTCAGCCATTTTCATAATTGACACAGTCATCTATGTACCATTAGCCTGAGTATTATTGCGCTTTATAATGTTATATTAACTGTTTTTTATTTTATATTTACAGGTTATAAGGTTAGGTTTAGAGTAAAGTTTTAGGTTCAGACTCAAGCTATACCCTGCTACTACGATTTTAGTACACAACCATATTCAGAGAAAACTGAACAAAGTCTCTCAAGACATCAATGAAATTTTTTTTTAGATAAGCAGTACGAGTAGTGGTAAATAATTACTGACCGGTCCTTACTTCTATACAACCTAACTCGAGCTGCATAATTTCATTCCACGGCTTTTGTCAGTCGAGCCAGTTCAATTTGGCTGCAATGCAGAGACATAAACGAATTCCAAACGTTTTCCAATTCCGTAACGAACGATAATTGTGAATTGAGTTCTCGATCAAGTTTTGTAGAGATTTCTCATTAAATCGTAAAACGGGAGCGTTCATCCATTAGCGGTTAACTCGCATCTCGTTCCTTTTTCGCCAAATCGTTCGTTTTTGTTCCGACTCCCCGTTCTTTTTCACCAAATCGTTCGTTTTTGTTCCGACTCTCCTTTTTCGCCAAACCGTTCATTCGTTTTGGTTCTGTGTCTCCGTTTTTTTCTAGCAAATCATTCGTTTTTGTTCCGCTAAGTTCTTTTTAAGATCGAGCATACACTTTGGCCAGACTCTTTATTTCTCGTCTTATAAATTATTCATATGGTTATAATTTGAGGCTATTCCTAGAGTTAATTAGAGATTACAGTTCTACAGCTACGTAAAGATTAGAATGTAAACTCTTTTGCAGAAAATAAACGTTATTATTGTTATTATTAAATATATAAATAATATAATGCCTCGCGATTAGCGAACGAAGCCGCGCGTAAAGTAATTTTATTAATATATGAATTTTTTACTTTATTCGAAGTAAAAATATTTTATTAAAATAAGTGATCCAGTAACTTATAAAATAAATGCCAATTTCATAATTAATATTTATATTCTTTGCAGTTACTTAGTTTAATAAAATTGTCAACGACGACATGCTTTTCTACATGTATCTTATCTTAAATTTTTAAAAAAGTTCTTTAAATTGTTATAGTAGATAGCAAATAGCAATTTACAGCTAACAACGTCGTAAGTCTTAGCCGTAATCGTTATCGGATTTAATCCGAATGTTTAAACAACAAAGCCAGTTTTGGCAGTTTTCAGTGACCCATTTTATTTTATAAATAAATATTTAATATTTCTCCCTAATGCTCTAGACGCCATTATCTTGAAATGTTGTGGCAATATTTCGACAAACAACAGCATCCCGTAATAATAACAAATATCTAATGTCATTTGGCTGTCAAAAGCATTTTACATCTCAAACATTTTATGAATTCGTTATAGATCTATGTTATAGATATAGCGAAAACAATTTATATTTGTCATAATACATATCTCATTTTTATGATGTTCGCACATTTGCCATCAAGTCGCAAGCGATTTTTCTAACAAAACGCGCGGGCAGAGCGCCAAAATTCATCTCTCTGTGAATTACTAATACCAGGCTCCCATAGCACGAAGGAGCTCCCAATCAGCCGGCCTATTGACAAACATACGGCTCGCATAATGGATTCCGCCGCGATCTGTCCGCAGCTTTCGACTCGCTTCTCCCATTCAATACCGCCATTCGTACCGACCCCTGCTATAACAAAGGGGCTGCCTTTTCAAATATTCCCAAGTAATAATTGTCATATTCATTTCGTTTAATACTATACTAAAGTTATTGTATTGTATAAATGTACTTAAAGAAATAAACATTAGACATTTAAATATGGTGGAATAAAGAATGCTGTCGATTAGTAATCTGACGTATATGTGTATATAGCAGATTACGGAATACGCTTTTACGGGAATTTGTCCGGACAGAAAGTAGTATTAATGATAAGCGACATTGCAACAATTAAAGCTCATAATTGTGCCAAGGTATGTCATCCAAATGAGCATCGGATACGTTATAATTGCAAGAAAATTTGCGTGCAAAATTACTTACTTACGTACTTTCTATCAAACTAACATTCTTTGTATTTTTTTTAAATATTCTATACTAAAGAATATCCCGAAATATTATTTAGTAACCGTATCCGAAACCGTTATAATATTTTGTATCCGTATCTAAATCCGAAACTATCCACACACCTACTTATATCGTCCGGATAGGGTGTGCCCAAACACTCGCCCACAACAAAATCCATTATTATCCTCGGCATACATCATATCACCCCCATAAACAAAACGAATTAAACATACCCTCATAATGTTGTAAGTTCTAAAAACATTATCTTCCTTCTGACAGCCGGGTAGTTAACTAATCCAATGTCTATGGTCCAAGGATCCATCAAAAAACTGGATTACGAAAATTTGTTTCAAAAATCCGAAAAACTGTATGTATAGCAAAAATTCGATTTTATCTGTTTTCAGATGGTCCTGCTGCCTATGGCAAGATTATTACAATCGCCGTAACAGTTCGTCTTCTTGGTTAGGGATGTTTTTACTAAGTTTTACTTTTACACAACAATTTTTTTTCTCCTAACTTTCTTTATAGATTCTTTTAAATCGGTTATAGAATTCACGAGTGAATCTCCATATAGACTGATGAAATCATTACTCTTTTTTGATATGCAGTGGTCGGGTAAATTATCGCTTCAATACAATACTCGAGCCACATTCTTGTTCATTAGAATAATGACTAATACTTAACAATGCTAGATAATATTATACCATCGAGATAATGATAACAATAGCAATGTAGTAGATAAAACACATTTTTAGAACCGTTGATTACGAAATTAGAATAAGCCCACAACTAAGTAATAATTGACTGTTAAACAAACTACGCTTATCTCATTTATTTACACACTATTAGCTATGTAGGATAAATTAATAATAAACTTATTACACTAAATTGTCAAGTGTAAAATAAGAATAGATCCAATCTAATAAAAAGATAAGGGTGTAATGTAGATCGCGTTACCTGTAATAAGGTATCTACAAACATAATAGAAAAGGATCCGAACTTCCATCTCTTTCCCCCTCTCGTATTTACGGTTGTTAGAAAGAGACGCAAATATGGCATCTGTACGGACTATGGATCTTCGTTTCCTTTGTAAGGAAGGTGAGCGTAAATTGATTTGGTATTGAAGTACATCTTAGGGACCGATAGCGAGTTACTTGGGCCTTGTTCGCGTTATAATAAAACACTTAACAACTGCCTTTGAAGGTGCTTAATATCTCTTTATGATTCCTGTTACCCTGGTTTATAAATGTAAACATGGGTGTTTAAAAAACACGACACCGCTTTATTATGGTAATGTGATGTGATGTTTATAAAGAAATTCTAAATAGGTACGTGTATACGAACGATATTATGCAAATTTATAAAAAAAAAACAGCTCTTTAATTCAGTTCTATCGTAAAATGACGTGGATCTTATATTCTTATTACTTGATTAGGTAATCTAAACAACATTGTCCATATAAAAATGATATCAAACGTCAAAATTTATAATAAAATGACTTAATTAATTAAATTTAAACATGTGATCAACATTGTTTCATGTATGGCCATGTTAACCTTTTATAATTTAAAACAAAAATTATCTATTTCAGTGCGTAATGAGATTTTCATTACACTCATGTGTACTCGTAGAATAGACAGGATGTTTCTCTTTTTTTATCAATGTGTTAATTTATTCATATGAATAAAGTCGAATGGAATTTTAAATGAAGTCAGTGGTTAAAATTTGTTATAGTACACGAGTCAGAGCCCTATGATGGTTACCGGCGCCAAAAGACCAGTTATGTCCTCCTCACCTTTAATGCACCATCGGAAACTCATAAACCGCACAAAACGCGATAGCATAGGTGTCGCACTACCTTTTACCAATCCAATATTATGTATTATTAAACAATTACTATGTAAAAAGGTAACAATTATTATTATAAGTACCAGGGCTTCAGAATGCATTAGAAGCTCTGCTCATGATAATGATGATGACATCTAAAACAAGCGACATCGATACTCGAGTCTCGCTCGTCTGTTCAAAACAATGGCCTCTTGATGTTCTGAATGAGTAACAGTTGGAATCTCCCATTGTGTCGCCGCATAACTATCGGCGAAGACGGGCGAATATCTCGATTGTAGTTGCCATGCTGCGTTGCAACGGAATTGGGCCGGCACGACAATCGACCTCGCGCTTCTACGATACTGTCTAAACGGATGTTTGTGGGTGTTCGTAGTCAAAAGTCCTACTCGTTTACCCCCCTATAAAAACACCACGTGTAGGCAACAAAAATCTCCAATTGCTCCTTTATCTCCCTATAAAAATACCGTGTAGTTACCTACGAAGACCGTAACACAAGGGACTGGGTACAATTATTACTGTCCCTTGGCCGTCCCATTGCGGATGTCACATCCGCAACGATCCTAAACAAACAGAAGTTAGAACAGGGGTGGCGTCAATGGGATCCTATCCACGCTAATTGATATTTAATACCTTTACCAATTTAGAAAGATAAAATGGATATTTATATAAAACAAATCAGTAACTATAGCAAAAAAGGCATTGAAACATAGCCTCTAAGAAATAAAGAATAAAATACCTAAATCCTACTACTCAACCCATCGCTATAAAACATTTGTACACATATTCCTAGGCCCTAGAGATATTAAAAATGACATAGGATACTTTTTATTAAACAAAAAATATTAAGGACCCGTTCAAAGCCGCGGCCAAAAGCCAGTATTGAATAAATACAAGATAACTATCGGTACCATCAGTCTTGTCCGTTGGATGCTGGATGTAGACGAAATAATCTTGACTTGGTGTAAGAACAAAAGAATAAAGTGATTAGAAAGTGCAAAAACACTGTTAGGTAACTTGGAATAGGAAATGATCGCTAGCGAATGTAGACATATGTTTATACTTAGTACTTTTTTACTTTTTTTTTTAGTATAAGGGGTCAAACGAGTGGTCTTGAGTCTTGACTCTTGAATATCGACGCCCTTGGATATCAGCATATTTTTAGGCAAATGCGTTTGAATCTTTTTTTGTAGAATAAGGAGGGCAAAGAAGCAATCGGAGTAATTTTCATGACTAACGACGCCCATAGACATCTGCATAGAGGTTATACAGATGCGTTGCCCTCCTTCCTTCTCCTCCCTCCGTGGGCCACCGGCTACTTCCCTCCTCCTCTCCAACAGTGGAAATAAACAAATCTCACAAAACGCGACTGCGTCACTGTCATTTTGTGGCGTATCATGCGAGCAAGAGGTATCTCCATACCCGGCTGCAATGCCTCTGTGCTCAAGTGTGTAATAATCTGTAATAATAGGTGTGATATATACAGTATACTGTAATCTTCTCTTCTATCAGTTACAAATATATCTCTTTGGAGCCATGTGAGCCCATGACATTAGTTTTAGTCGTCTGCTAAATAGATCCTATCTAGGTACCATAAGATTGATGGGAAACACATTTGATGAAATGATCCCACTTTTGCCACCAAATAAACAGCCCTTTAAAAAAAAACTGCTAAACAAAAGCCTCATTTAATAAACGCCAAGATGCTGATCAACACAAATATAATAGGAAACTTTATACGCAAGGGGAAGGGCGCCTGAAGGGTCCTTACGCCCTTGCATCATACAGGCTCTGGGGCTCTTTTCCGCCACGTGTTATTTGACTTTATTTAAAATTAAATACTGTGGTCTCTTTTATATAGTATACGGGGAGAAACGAGCAGTAGGAGTTTCATGACTTCCGACGTCCATAGACATCCGTCTAGATATGCGTATCCCTTCTCCCCCTGTCATGGTCTTGTGAATTAAAATTTTATAGTCTTTTTTTCATGTGTAATATGGGTTTAAAAGCCACCTTATAAATTCATGATATGATCCAGACAACCAATAAATTCTCGAGTTTAATATAATTAGACTATTATCTGGGGAGCTGACAAAGCGACTCATTTTAATATGTACCCACGCCTATACTAGGCTACCGTTTAGCTATTAGGTATTATGAAGCCGACTATAATTTATACCACTTCCATGAAACAATAAGTTTGTCACGCATACCTTATCAAGATAGTAACAGTTAATGCATGTTTTAATGTTATGCTAGCGATAGATAAGTTATTATCCTATTTCCTCACCTAAAAAAAAAACCTACATGCGTGTACTAAAAGTCTCCTAAAACCGCAGAGTTACCACTTACCAGAGACACATAAGTACGCAGACATAAATGTTGTATAAAACGCATTTTGAAATAAAAAATAATCTTACCGTTCCCAACTTGATCTATCGATGACCGGCGATGGTAATCCCAAACAGACACAATCCATTTACCACTTAGATGCACTGTAGTTAACACTATCACTGCGGGAGTGGCACATACATCACCATCACTTCACCATGCCAACGATCGTTGCACGAATCCGTGTACCTACGGACAAAAATAATGTATCAACACCTCACACACACATAAAACAAGTTGTGATACGAATGATTGACAAAATAAACGGACGTACGCGCGTCACAAGCGCGCGCTACTCGAATACTGACTTATCGAAACGAAGCGTTGCACGCTCAACGCTCAACGCTAGCCGTACGAGCCAACGCAAACTGAGAAATTCAAACAGTGATGCTTACAATAATTTTATGCTTCACTAAGTGGAACTGTGGTGTTAATTTAAACGCAAATAATGCCACAGTGACACGCATCCACTTCGATTTTGCGGCAGATTACAAATACTAATAGAATATTCTAGTGCTTAATGTAAATTAATTGTTATTAATTTGCGTCCGTTTAAACGCATGGCATGTGGAAATTGGAATGCTCGTAAAAATAAAAGCGGGAAAGAGAGGGCGATACATGCACGGGCGGCGGGCTACGGGGAGTGGGGAGTTGGCGGGAACATGGCTTCCAAAATTATTACACAAACATTTATGCATGAAAGGATAACAAAATGTTCAACGTTATGATTGAAGCATATTTATTCATATCTATAGCGGGCAGCGGCCAATTGTTAATTAATAGTGGATCGTTTTATTAATAATACAACGTTACCTATCCGTTTGTGCTGCTGTGTTTAGTGCTGGCAAGAAACATGTGAGATTATAAAAAAAAGTTGTGTTGTAAATGGTGGAGTCGTAAAGTTTATTTGTGTAATACATTTTTAAACAGACTGATAATTACGCCTCGTTTTATAGGCGGTTAAAACGCTTCTCGGAGTTGAGCAACATATTGCTGTGAATTGCCGTTGAACATGAAATGTCTGAAATAATTACACACGTGTATTCAATTTTAATTGAATCTAGTGTGGTATTAATTGCATTTCTTTGTGCGATTACTTTACAATTTCAATTACCATTACAAATGAATAAAGGTGTGTATTTGCTGTCGGCGACAGATATTTACCGACTGTGAAATAAAATCTAAATTTGTATTATTATACAAAATGTATACTTACAGATAATAGGTATCTAGGTATCTTAAGATATTTAAAGTGAATCTATTTTACCTACGTCTTTTAGTCTATCTGCCTAACACATTACACTGGGTTCATTTGTTAAACAGCTAAAAGGTTACAGAGCTTCGTACTTAACGTCGCCCACCTCATACTGCCCTATGGTCTGTATATTCATCACGTACAAGGAAATATAAAAGTTTTACTTGGGTCTTTATTAAAAAAAGAACCTTTAACCACACGATATTACCACACGATACAGAGTAAAATATGTAGTTAGGAAATGCAACCATAATTTAAAATATGTATAATCTAATATCTATACCTAATCTATGTATAATTAAGTCAGTAGATATGCTAAATGGCTCATTTTGTACATAAAAAGAACTAATAAAACTTTATATAGCTTTATTTTATTTATTAGTCGTATAATATGTATCTACATGGGTAGGTTTAAGATAAAATTTGATATTTATAAATATTTTATCATGTTTATCTAAATCCGATAGAGTGGGTGTCTTATATCTGTCTAAAAGTTCAATTTATAATTTTGATATGCTTAGTATTCTGTACCTCAACGTATAGAAAATCAAACTTTCATAGAATCCTTTACTGTCCGTCGGTAAGGACCATTTATCTCAGAAATGCCCTTTTTTTCTGAATCGGATGGACAGTCAAGTTGAAAATTCCTATTATTCTGAGATTTAAAATCCCTTGTTCCTGGTGGAACTCGCAGTGTTTTCAACGGCACTGCCTAGTGGCAAAAGTTCCACACGGGGTGGGGAAAGGGGTGTGATGGCCTACTGGAGCAGGTGATGGCATGTGCAAAGAAGCACATGAAATTTATAAAATCACAAACCAACTTTTTACCTATACTCAATATGCAAGATGTTGGTTTCAATGTATAGTGTCTTTATTCCATAGAGCATACACAAATAAGAGAAGAAGAAATCACGTGATCGAGTCCAGAGGCACACTTGTGCAGAAGAAGATTTCCTCATTTTACCCAATCTCCCATTGAGCCTCTCACAAACCGCGTAAGAGTAGCCGTCACTTAAACAAAAAGCGCAAGCAATTTTGCTAACACGCAGTGTTGTTTTAATTTGTAATAACCAGGCGTTCAGAAATCACAAACAGATATAAAAATGTCCCGACAGATAAATACGCGGAATTTCCTTTGTTAAAAGACGAGATATTTTAAATGCTCTGGATATTCGAGCGGGGAATATTCCCCGATATACGAGTCAATACGATCCGTATTGGGGACTGGGAAGCGGGAAGATATTTCTCATATTCTTTTGTACTGCGGCTTTTGTATTATATCGCCGGAAAACAAAAGAATTCAAACGCATTTCCGCGAATAAAAGTTATGGAAAACGTTTTTATTTCATTTTGGTGAGAGTGGTGTGCAGCCGAATTGGGTCGCCACCATCGGGTGCTTGATCTTACGGCAAAGTGAATAACGCGTTTTAGGCGTTTAGTAAGTTTCCGGTGGTCTATTACAATCGTCCATGGCGTCGGTAGTCATCGAAAATCTCGCTCCATCGTTTACCCCCTATCACTGTAAATAAATATTGACTTCTTTATTCAAATTTAAAAACGGCCGTGGGTTTTCAAATAGGAATGAAAGTAAAGTAACTGGCCCTATAATGTTACTTTTTTGGCCTTTAGAAGTTGATAAAGGCTAAAGTTTCCAGTCCATTAAACAAGAAAATCGATTATTAAATGAAAGTCATAACAGATAATCATTATACTGTGCATCTAATGATTACTGGGGAATTAATTGAATGTGACGTCATTATAAAGCTAGCAGGACAATATTATGTACATATTATAGCCTTTTTTATCATAGCTTTTTTATACCATGTAGGGGGCATGTGGCCCATGTAGGGGGCATGTGGTCCATGTAGGGGGACGTGGCCCATGTAGGGGACATGTGGCCTATGTAGGGGGGGACGAGGGTGTATATCCTCTGGATGCTGAAGCCTCTAAATGGAACTGCTCGTTTTCCCCCATAAACTATAATAAAAAAGTACAGTTTACGGGAGCAAATAAACAGTCTGAGACTTACGACTACGGATGACAGAAATACACATAATTACGCCCATAGAATTGTACATAATTGTAGTGGAGCGTAAAGACTAGTCACCATTCCTACAATGGGCCACCGGAAACACAGCACGACAACCTTGCTGTCATTGCAGTATCATGAGAGTACCTTACGGCACTAACTCTTACTTTTTATTTATCTTTCAGCGTCTACAAATTGGCTATCAGCCAATGTTAGGCAGGAGCCTAATAAAGTCTTATTATGACACGTCAGTGTAATATTGTGTAGCTTTTAATAAAATATGTTTTCAGATTTATATCATGGGTATTTGTGTAAGAGGTAGGTAGTGAGGTGCCTCTCGCTTACACGAGAGCGGCGTAAAGTGACAGCTGTACTGTCACGTTTCGTGTTCGTGGAAAGAGGGCATATAAGATATATGCAGACTAGCTGTGCCCCGCGGTTTCACCCGCGCTTAATTTCTAAAAAACCGTTATAAATTTCAACACCCTATTTCACCCCCTTAAGGGATGAATTTTATAAAAATCCTAGCTTAATCTTAGCGGATGCCTACGATATAATATCTACCTGCATGCAAAATTTCAGCCCGATCCGTTCAGTGGTTTGGGCTGTGCGTTGATGGATGGCTATGTCACCTTTGAGTTTTATATATATAGATGTCTATGGGCGTCTGTAGTTATGAAAATGGCTCCTAATTCTCGTTTGCACCCTTATACCATGTTATCTATCCATCGCGGTTGACAAACACTACGTTCTCCTAAATGCGGCGTAGAAAATAATTTTGGATTGTACTGTATGTCATAATGTTGGTCTCGGCTATTGAGAGCAGAGTGCAGGTGTAGATAAATGCTAATGTGAAGCTGTGGGCTTCGACCGTGAGGTGCAGCTGAAGATGTTGGACCTTGATCGATATAGTTCTATTACTCAATTATTGTATTCATTTCTCAATTCATTATCATTTCTTATCTTTAACAATCTGTTTTCTTATTTATTTTATTAAGCTAAATAATAACATTGTTACTTACAGTAACTTACCGTAACTGTCGAAATATTGTAAAAATGCTCCTTATGTAGTAACAAAATTTTCAATCTTTATGTGATAATATAAAATAATAATAAAATAAAATTAATGTGTTCCAAAATTAGCGCAAAATTTAAATTTGTCGGCATTTTTGCAGTTCAGTGTACTGTGTATAGGCAAGCAAAAAAAAATTAAAAATAAAATTTAATAATTTGAAAGCTGACACTTTAGTTCTAGCGTTAATTTTGGGACGACTTATGACATACAGTGCCGGATGCAACACTGGCTTGAAAACCTTGGAGTTAGAAGGAGCCCCTTTTTTGGGTACAAAATTGATCTTAGGGCTGGGGACCCGG
>LUGF01019277.1:148779-168198 GCA_001625245.1 Calycopis cecrops | reverse complement strand
AGTGACAGCTGTACTGTCACGTTTCGTGTTCGTGGAAAGAGGGCATATAAGATATATGCAGACTAGCTGTGCCCCGCGGTTTCACCCGCGATTAATTTCTAAAAAACCTTTATAAATTTCAACACCCTATTTCACCCCCTTAGGGGATGAATTTTAAAAAAATCCTTTCTTAGCGGATGCCTACGATATAATATCTACCTGCATGCAAAATTTCAGCCCGATCCGTTCAGTGGTTTGGGCTGTGCGTTGATAGATGGCTATGTCACCTTTGAGTTATATTAGTTTGTATATATAATATGTATATAGATGTCTATGGGCGTCTGTAGTTATGAAAATGGCTCCTACTGCTCGTTTGCACCCTTATACCATATGTCATCTATCCATCGCGGTCGACAAACACTACGTTTTCCTAAACGCGGCGTAGAAAATAATTTTGGATTGTGTATTTCATAATGTTGGTCTCGGCTATTGAGAGCAGAGTGCAGGTGTAGATAAATGTTAATGTGAAGCTGTGGGCCTCGACCGTGAGCTGCAGCTGAAGATGTTGGACCTTGATCGATATAGTTCTATTACTCAATTATTGTATTCATTTCTCAATTCAATATAATTTCTTAACTTTAACAATCTGTTTTTTTTATTCTTATTTATTTTACTAAGCTTAAAAATAATAATATTGTTATAGTAACCTGTCGAAATATTATAAAAATGCTCCTCATGTAGTAAAAAAATTTTTTTTCAATCTTTATAATGACTGTACCGAAATTAACGCAAAATTTAAATTTGTTGGTATTTGTGCAGTTAAGTGTTGGCAAGCAAAAAAATATAATAATTTGAAAGCTGACACTTTAGGTTTAGTAAATGTGAGTGCAGTGCCTATGATCCAAAGCCTTGTAGGTCATTGTTTAATTCAAATTTTGTGTTAATTTTGGGACACCCACTATTATAATGAAAATCTTGTGTTTGGGCCTACGAAATGGCTAGAGCAAAATATGAAATATTCTGTGTCTTTGGTAGACATTACGAAAAGTGTCAGCACATTACTATCATTTCATACTACATGGACGCAAAAACAAACAAACGCAATCTTTGATTGGAATCGGAAATTGTTCAAATGCATAGAAATTCGATTAAGGTGTTTGTAGCGTCCGCGTCCCAATTGTAGAGCAAACTCGGGCCCTGACGGACTCGAGGTCTACGGGTGTGTACCTTTGTTAATTGCCAGAAGGTACAGGCCTGACACTGGCCCAGTTGCAATGCTGGCCTGTACAATGTTTCTGGGCCTCAAATAGTTTGTATTTGCACGTAGCTTACGACTTATTTATTTATCACATACAGAGCCGGATTCAGCTTTGGCTTGGAAATCTTGGAGTTAGAAGGAGCTCCTTGGTACAAAATTGATCTTAGGGTTTCCGGGACCCGGCGTTGCATTGCAGCCCCCTTAAGCCCCCACTTAAATCCGGCGTTGGTGCCATAATCGTCAATACTGGCCTATAGGTACATATATTAGAAAGCAATAGATTTGATTTATGTAAAAACAATGGATTACACTTATATTATACTACCTGTGCCCCGCGGTTTTAACAGCGAAATTCATATAAACTTCAACACCCTATTTCATCCCTTTAGGGGTTGAATTTCTAAAAATCCTCCTTCTTAGCGGATGCCTACGTCGTAACATCTACCTGGATGCCAAATTTCAGCTTGATCCGTCCAGTGGTTTGGGCTGTGCGTTGATAGATAGCTATGTCACGTTTGAGTTTTATATAATATATAGATTATTATTATTATATCAAGCCCATTATGTGTCCCATTGTTGGGAAAAGGCCTCCCTCCATTTTTTCCATTTTTCTCTGTTGAGAGCTGCATCACGCCAATCAGGCAGGTACACGTCGAGTTCATCTCGCCATCTCCTTTTTCCGCCGCGTCGCCTCTTTGAGTCTGGGTCCCATAAAGTGGCAATTTTTGCCCAAGACTCGTCAGGTCTGCGGCAGACATGTCCAGTCCAGCTCCACTTGAGCTCCGCGACTTTGAGAACCAAGTCAGCGATTTTTGTGCGGAAGCGCAGTTCGGTGTTTCGGATTCTGTCCAATAACTTGACACCTAAAAGACTGCGATCTCTCACCCTTTGTCAAACCTTAAAAATTGACTTTTGACTTTGTGTCAAAGACCAAACCTGTGATCCGTAAGTAAGTACGGGAAGTATGCACATGTCCATTAATTTTCGCTTCAGCGATATCGGAAGGTTGCCCTTCATGAGTTCCCTTGAGGACCAGTAGCTCTTCCAGGCATTTTCGATACGTCTTGAGATCTCTTTGTCTTGTCTGTACTGGAAGGAAACTAATTGGCCAAGGTACGTATTCTTGGACATAGTGCATAACCTCCGCATCCACTGTTATCGGTTGTTGTCGTTGATTGGTCATAAGTTTGCTCTTTGACATGTTCATTTTCAATTCAACATCTCGGGTTGCGTCGCTTAGATCTTAGAGTAATGTTTGTAGGTCTGAGGCTGAGGAAGCGAATGATATTCGGGGATAGGATGGATGGATCCTGTCCCCATTCGGGGATGTGGGGATGTCTATGTGGATGATATCGTCGGCAAAGAGTAAATGTGTTAATCTCGCTTTGCCTATGAGGATTCCTTTGTCTTTTTAGCCTGACGCGAGTTTTCGGAATACTTCATCAAGGACACTTATAGAAAGAAAATATTAATAAATAGTTAAAAACAGCATTAATGAAGTACCTCTCGCTTACATGATACCGACGTAAAGTGACAGCTGTGCTGTCGCATTTTGTGCGGTGTCTAAGTAGCCGGAGGTCTATAGACGTTGGAGGAAGGAGGAGGACGACGCACCTGTATATCCTCTGTGCGGATGTCTACGGGCGTCAGTAGTAATGAAAATCCAGCTCCGACTGCTCGTTTGCCCCCTTATACTAAAGTAGCACAGTACAGCTTTGGATTTATTTATTTTTTATTTTTTTTTATGGTATAGGGGGCAAACGAGCAGTTGTAGCCATTTTCATGATTACCGACGCCCATAGACATCTGCATAGAGAATATACAGATGCGCTGCCCCCCTTTCTCCTTCCACCTCCATGGGCCACCGGTTACTTACACACCGCACGAAACGCGACAGCACAGCTGTCACTTCACGCCGGTCTCGTGTAAACGAGAGGTACCTCCCCGGTCGTGCCGGCCCAATTCGGCTGCATGCAAGCATGCAGTGTGGCACTACCTCTTACTCTAATTGATTGCTAAAAGTGTTGACTAGGTTTGGACTTTGGGGTCGAAAGGGCTCGTGCGTCTCTCCAGAAGATGGGCGAGACGCATCCCGATATTGTTTGAAATAACTAATTTAACTATTATTGATATGCCAGATGTAGGATAACAATAGAAGAATAGAATTAAACACAGTTAGATCATCATTTCACATACCTTGTGGAAGACGTATGACGAATGTTAAGAGCACAAGTAGAGGTAGTGCTATGCTGCATGCATGCATGTAGCCGGTGGTCCATAGGCAAGGAGGAAGGAGGGCAACGCATCTGTATAAACTCTGAGGATGTCTATGGGCGTCAGTGATCATTGAAATAGCTCCGACTGCTCGTTTGCCCTCTCATGATATATTACGTATAAAAAAGAGAAATCATCATCATCATTTTATATAGTATGTGCCGCGCGGATTCGCCCGCGTAAATTTCGATCCCGTGAAGAAATAGAAAATCACCCAATAGAGACATTTTTTCGGGATAAAAACTATCCTGTGTGTTAATCCAAACCACTCTATGTGTGTGCTAAACTTCATGAAAATCGGTTCAGCAGTTTTTGCGTGGAGTAACAAACAAACATACAAACTTTCACGTTTATAATATTAGTAGGATAACTACGCCCATAGCTATCAGCACACTCGTTGAAGATGCTTCTCCTTTTTTTTTTAGATAGAAACTATGCTGATGCTGAGACAGAAGGTCCGTGCAGTTTCATCGATATGAGAAGCGAACTCGCTGGGGAGCTGTAGCCTCTGTAATAATTGTGGTCGATAGGGGGACAGACCCCCAGAGTGTGCAGCGGTTAGTGCTATCTGATACAAGGCTAGCGGTAGTTCATGAGTTACACCTCTGGTGTGACACACACACATACTATCGCCTTGAACCTACGGCTAACAACAGCCACAGTATGCCATACACGTCGTGATTTGCAAGGCCCTAGAACAGTGATTCTCAACCTTTTTTTTTGTTGCGGCACATATTTAACGATTTCAAAATTTGGCGGCACACAAAGAAATAGATAAAAATTATTTACTTACTACACACTGCATAAATAGTTTATGACAAAAATTTTAAATATACGATATACTACAATAATAACTTTATAATATTTTTCTTTTTAAATGATATAATTTAATAATATTAACATTAATATAGGTAGGTAGGTATATTTGCAAAATTTGGCGGCACACTTTTGGAATTTGGCGGCACACAAAAGTGCCGCGCACAGTGGTTGAGAATCACTGCCCTAGAAACTTACGTTTTTATTAAAAAAAAAAAGGTAGATGTTACATAGAAATTAAGAACGTAAAACCGAGTGTGGCAACACTGCTGGGACGCTTCCGTGTTGCACTGACGCTGTACAAAATGTCGTCTCTCTTGTCTTAAATAATACATAAGTACCTAATATAGTGACATAATAAAACAATAAAGTGGTTTAATTTACACGCCGAAATATTATAGGTAGGTCTATCTGTAGCAGCTCTTTTTTATAGTATATAGCTGTTGCCTGCAACTTCGTTCGCGATTACTGAGGTTCCCGTAGGAAATTTCTATTTTCCGGGATAAAATATACCTAAGTAATGGTAAAAGAAATTTTGAAATCGGTCCAGTAGTTTTTGAGCCTATTCAATACAAACGTACAAAAATACAAAGGTTTCCTCTTTATAATATTAGTATAGATATATATAAGAGGGCATACGAGCAGTCGGAGCTATTTTCATGACTACCGAGTACACAGATACCCTCCTTCCTCCTCCCACCTCCCCGGGCCCCGGGCTACTTACACCCTGTCACTTTACGCCGGTGTATATCGATACCCGGTCGTGGTCAATTCTACTACATGCATGCAAGCATGGCACTACCTCTTACTTGATTCTATAGATAGATTTATTATGACTTAAAATTACATTAAAAGCCTGCCAGGGTCTTTCTATTCCCCTCGCAATGCGTACGCTACTCAATTTCTCATTAACTTGTTCCGAAAAAACATATAGGCTTTGTTCGACTTGACATTGTTATAAGTCAAAGTGGAAGTGGGCCTGTTGGTAGTTTCCGGTATCGGTTACGGCCTATTGTCTGCACCACCAGGCCCTTCCGGTCAATACGGTTGCTATTGGCACCACCTCTTCCATTGAGACACCATTGGCTTATAACTGCCGTCTTGTCAATAGACAAAGATAATTTGAATGTCTAAAACGCACCTTGAAAGGGGAGGATTAGAAAGATCCTGTCGGGTTTTTGAAGTAGAAATTTAAGTGCACTACACTTGGGAGGTAAGCTGGCGAGAACGTTACAAAAATCACACATCGGGCGAGGCCAATGAAAGTTGTCATTCAAATTCAAAATTCAAACTCGATCTAAGTGAAACTTTTTTGTATTTAAAAAAGAAATATCATATGACATGTTATGTCATTGTAACTACGATAATTAATTTGTGTAATAAATAAATAATTTTCAGTTTTACTTCAATTGTGTGGTTGCACACACCTTTTTTTATATAATTTAAAGTCTTAATAACTCTATTTATAAAATCAAGTAAGAGTAGGGTTGCCATCCGTCCGGGTTTCCCCGGATTTGTCCTAGTTTAGAGGGCGTCCGGGGAGCGTCCGGGCGGGGTTTTATTTGTAGTCCGGATTTTGAATGATTGATTTGATTCAAAAAACTAAGACTAAAAATTTCAAGTTTTCTAAGAAATGTTTATGGTTACTGGAAGTATTTTTTTTAAAGTTCGTTATTTAGTTTAAAATAGCATTAAAATATATTACACGATTTATGACCATAAAAACTATATTTTATTCTTCTGAGTATCTTATGAAAAATACTATTTTCCAACGTTCGGGTAGGAAGCGCCGAAATCCGGGGTTCTTACGCGCCTTGTCCTGGTTGACAGATTTTTGAGATGGCAACCCTAAGTAAGAGGTAATGCCATGCGCCAATCGAATTAGTCCGGAACGACTGCGAAATTACCTCCCGCTATAATATACCGGCGTAAAGTGACAACTTGCTGTCGCGTTACGCCCGTGTTTCAGTATCCGGTGGCCCAAGAAAGGGAGGAGGAAGAAGGCTAATTCTCTAACCTCTACTCGGATGCGTATTGGCGAAATTATCTCCAACTGTTCGTCTGTTTACATATACTATAAATAAAAATATTTTCTTTTTTTATCCTTTGACTACCGTCGCTTGTAAGCATTCGCATTCGCCCCTACTCCGTCCTTTTCTACCCTCAAACGTTCTACAAACGTCGGCTCAGCTGTCACTTTGCCGCGGTATCAATATGTCAAAGGGTTGATGGAACCGTAGGATGGAACTCTTCGAAACGATTTTTATGATTTATTAAACAGTGACAATGCGTCTCTTCTATAGTCTGTACTCTGTGACAATGACACATTTTATTGACACACAGTTCGTATTACGGGATTACGTAACTATTACTTTTTTTAATATATTTTTTAATATAGTATATTAGGGGGCAAACGAAGAGGCCGAGCCATTTTCATGACTACCAACGTCCATTGACATCCGCACAGAGGTTATACAGATAAATAAATAAATGAATAAATAATAAATATCTGTGGACTTTACACACCACGTTAGCCTAGCCCCGTGCTAAGTACGGTACTAGACAACGGCATATATTTAACATGTTTATAAATTTAAGAAAGTTTATATATTTAAGATTTTTGTTAAAGAAATATATACTTATAATACATTTATAAACATCCATGACCAAGGCGGGATTCGAACCCGCGACCCCTGGCGCAACATGCTCCACTTATCCGAGCCTTGTACCACTGCGCCAGCCTGGTCGATACGCACGTTGACCTCCATCCTCGTCCCTCCTACATGGGCCACTGGCTACTTACACAACGCACGAAACGCGACAATACAGCCGTCACTTCACGCCCGTATCGAGTAAGCTAAAGGTACCTGCCCGGTCGTGCCGGGCCACTTCGGCTGCATGCAAGCATACAGCGTATACACGTCTTACTAGTTACTATAACAATAATTAGAAATACAACTATATACTACATAGCATTAGTTATTATAATACACAGTAAACCACTGGAAGTTACTTATATATGTTACTGGAAATAAATGAAATCTAGGAATTGTATACATTTCCTAGGATTCAATTCCGAAACTATTTCGAACTCCTAAGCGACTGGACCGATTTTGACGAAATTTTTTGGTGTGTTGAAGGGGGTTTGAGAATGGTTTAGATTCTCAAATTAGCCTGCCAGATGGCGCTGCAGTCGGTATATTTATATACAATATTGTATATTCGATATACTGACGGACTGATTTGTCAATCTAAACCATTCTCAAATCCCCTTCAATACCTACACACAAAAAATTTCGTCAAAATCTGTTCAGTCGCTTAGGAGGTGTTCGAAATAGCTTCGGAATTGAATCCTAGGAAATGTATACAATTCCTAGATTTCATAATTTTCCGGTAACATATATGTAGGTAGGTAGGAGGAGTTCGAAACTTCGAAATAGCTTCGAAATTTACATAGGAAATGTATACAATTCCCAGATTTTACACACTTCCGGTAACATATACCTATAATCAGAAAATATAAACGTTGTTGATATAATCGTGTAGAGTTGGATTGAAATAATAAACAGTTGCCCGCAGTCCGCACTCCGCAGTACACATTTAGAAGGCTATTACTGCGATAGTATCTGAGATACCAGTCTTAAATACGAGCTTTAATGATACGTGTAAAGCGCCTGAGTAGATACTAGTTATTTATATTACGTTACTTAGTTCCAGTACATACATACTTGCCTTCAGGACTGTGGAAGCGAAGAGCGTAATAGGTTATGCTTAATTATCTTCTATATATATAAAACTCAAACGTGACGTAGCCATCTATCAACGCACTGCCCAAACCACTGGATCAAGCTGAAATTTGGCATCCAGGTAGATGTTACGACGTAGGCATCCGCTAAGAAAGGATTTTTAGAAATTCAACCCCTAAGGAGAGTGAAATAGGGTGTTGAAGTTTCTATGGAATTCTTAGAAATTGAACGCGGGTGAAACCGCGGGGCACAGCTAGTAACAAAATAAATAAACAAGAAGCATTATTGAAATGTGATTAAAGGTGTGCTCACTACAAGATCTCTCTCTCGAATGAGTTGTATTTATATTTTACGGTCCAATAACAGTTACAAAACTCTACCCTCCTAATATGTTCGTGTATTAAAATATCTCCATAGACACATGTTTAAAATGTTTATGATAAAAGTCGAACCGTGACTCCGCTCCTTAACGGAACCACCATTCACCACGTGTTCGATTTTTTGGGACCCGATACCGACATAGTGATGTTTTATTAATCTTTCTTAGTTTAAGTATCGAATAACTAAATAAAGTATTAATCTTTATTTAGTTATTCGGGATGTTGCCCCAAATGTAGAAATATTAAAAGATAAAGGAAAAAAAGATATAGTACATAAGAATAGAACTAAGTTATATTAGGTACTCATAGTTAAATTTTAATTACACGAAACTTATACCATTTAATTATATTGTACTATTGTAACATTTAATTATATACATACTTATTACAGCCTTATATCTATTACCAATTATTGTAACCCTTATATTTTATATACTCTTAAGTAAATAAATGTTAATGTTTTATTGAACTAGTATGTAAGAAGATATTTTATTATATCATAAAATAATACTGTTATATTATTTTATTTTTTTCTTTCGGGGAAGGTGTAGTATGTAGACAAATAGTATATAAGCTGATACTAATTAATAAACAGGACAGTTGTCATCTAGCAGTCAGTGCGTTTTATTCCTCATCACATCGTCCATCCTTACAAGTATGATTTCGCTCATAACTTTCAAGGAACGAAGGAAAAAGGGAATATTAATTATAAAAAGCACAGAATCCACATTGGGGTTATATTGTATTAGGGGGTAACGAGCTAATGTTGTTGAAATTGAAAATTTTTGTAGAAGAACGAATTTCGAAATTCGAATTCGAAAAAAAATTAATATTTTATTAGTTACTTTAGAAACATGAAATTGCTTGTTACATAGAATAAAACAAAGTCGCTTTCCGCCGTCTGTGTGTCTGTATGTCTTTTATCTTTTAAATTATACAACTGATTTTGATGGGCATAATAAATATAGTGATTCAAGAGGAAGGTTTAGGTTTAAATGATTAATAACTCAATTTTTGAAGTCCGAAATTCACGCGGGCGAAGCTGCGTGCGGAAGCTAGTATTGTTATACAATGTTTCCAAATAATTGTTTGTATAATTTAAAAAAAAAACAATTTCTCATATAATTGCATAAGCGAAACCCATTAGGATAGCATAAAAACGGAGGTGTTAAAAAAACCACAAAAGCGTATTACTCCGGGGTGGAATAATTCTCGAAATAACCGAGTGTTAAGTGAGGCGTGCAGGAATTATTAACGCCCCAAACAATTTTGACAATACAACCGTACAGTTTTTGCTACCCTCACCCCGGTCCCCACACATGGCGGGGCAATAATTTTCTGAGAATTCAGCTGCGAGCCGCGCGCCATTTTAGATGACAGAACGTAATGACGTTTAACTTTTTTAATTACGTGAATCCACTGCGGCTTAGGAATAAAAACTAATAGGTTTATTAGGACCAGAATAGACAAGCAAATAGGAATTTTAGAATCTGTTTTTAACAAATTTAACAAAGAAAGTTCTTTTGCACGGAAGGACAATAACTTTATCCAGACTAAAAAGGTCCTTCCATGACGACAACAAGAAGCCCGTTGTAAATGAATATTGCTGAACACTTTTATTTGCAAATAAAACATCTTTATTTCTATCCAAACTGACGACATATAGTTGGAATAATATCAAACTTCTGTATGTTTGTATATTCTATACTGCAATGTTGACTTTAAAATTATGTAGTTATTTTAAATATTGGAATATGATACATCTATTTTAATTTCATAAATATCGGAATCTAATAAATTAAAATGATTAAATAAGTAGAATAAATGTTTAACAAGTTCGATCTAATTTATGTATCTAATTATGCACATACATAATTGAACGTTTAATTAATACAACAAAACAGAACCGAGTAGGCTAATTCAATCAATTCAATGGATTATGTATTTCGCTCTCAAAATCTAGTAAGAGATAGTGCCACACTGCATGCTTGCACGCAGTCGAATTGGGCCGACACGACCGGGGAGGTACCTCTCGCTTACACGAGACCGGCGTAAAGTGACAGCTGTGCTGCCTCGTTTCGTGCGGTGTGTACGTAGCCCGTGGCCTATGGAGGTGGGAGGAGAAAGGAGGCCAACGTAAACCCTCTATGCCGATGTCTATAGGCGTCGGTAGTCATGAAAATGACTGCTCGTTTGCCTATACCATAAAAGAAAAAAATATCAAGTTGTTCGTGCGGTTGTGTAAATGTACGGGGAAAGCAATGCGATGCATTTTTTTTGTGTTGATGTGGACTTGCATGGTCGTCAGTCAATTCATTCGAAGCCTCATTTTGCTCACAATAAAAATATTCATATTATAGAGAATCACGTGTCAATCTGTGTGCGATATTTGGCGCTGTTACGTGATTATATAACGGTTATTAACATGTGCCTAGCTGTTATCAACTGTGACCTTAGTGCTAATTAATAGTCAGATACGTAATATAACTACAATGTTTATCGTGTAGTTTATTAATAACTTGTAGTATAAGGGGGCAAACGGGCAGCCGGAGGCATTTTCGTGATTACCTAAGCGCATAGCGGTTGTAAAGATGCGTTGCCCTCCTTTCTTCTCCCCCTCCCTTAGTAAGACTAGGTTATGCTACATAGCAATTGACCGTATGTGACCAGAACAACGATCTGAAGTAGTCAAAGGCTTCCCTGTCGCGTATTGTGCGCACTGTTATAATTCTAAAGACACAATGAGCTGTCTGCTTGGCCTCGGATTGTTTGAAAGTGTAAAGGCATCAATATAAGCAAACTTCTTTGTGTAGTATATCTATGTACATTGTACAATGCAGTAGGAAAGTCTTCATGATTACGGCAAAAAGACATTCGCATGGGCCACGGGAAACTCACAAACCGTACGAAAAGCGACACCGTAGCTTCTCTTTCCCATGATTCAGTGTGGAACTACATCTTGTGTTGAATGACTTCTATCATCTCCCTTATTCAAAAAAATATAATCTGAATCCATTAAAGCGAGTTTGTACAAGCGACACTTTTATTCCTAGCTATGTTCACATTTTACAAAATGACTGGCCTCGGTGGAAATAATTGTGTAATTACAAAATGTCACCTGCTCTGTGTTTATGTTGCCCCGTTCCCCCCTGGTACTTCGCTGAGGTTGCGCGGACCTCTGTAAGTCTCTGTGAGCCGGGTTAATGGTTTTTGTAGCACGCGGTTTTTATGTAATTAATTAGTTTTTTGTATGTTTATCATAAGAGAGCAAACGAGCAGTCGGAGCCATTTTCATGACTACCGATATCACGAAAAATGATCGTCTATAAACCGACTTGTAAGCATTTTTTTAGTAATACTTACTTCGAAACTAAACTGTATATCCCATATCGATGACTTACGGATAAAACAAGTGTTTTTTCCCAAGGGATTCTTCTGGAAAGTGGGTAATAAATAATAATAAATTACCATTTGTTTGTGATCTCGAGAGCAAACATTCGAGATATAAATCCACGGGCGTCTACTTACGGGGAACACGTAAAAAAGTCAATTTGTTTCTTTGTTATTTATGTGACTGACGTAATAGTTTCACATAACATTCGTTATCTAATAGATTAGGTGTATATGCTTCTAGCTCTGAACTCTTCGGTGTCATGTTTTCCTGGTACCATCTAATATGTGATTGTCGCTTTGCAGCCGAATATCGCTGGTACGACTGGAAAAGGAACACGATGGCGTATGCGTAGTCTGTGAGAGTCCAAATGGTCTAACTCTTGTTTTTGACTGGTCTGGTACTTAATCTGGTAACAAGGGCCACCGGCCGCACCAATTCGGCCGCAATGCAAGACTATAACACCACTTTAACACACTAATATAGTATTATTTAAGACGCTATGGGTCCCAATTGCGATCCGCCTAGTTAATTTTGCGTGGATGGCGCTCGAAAATAGAGACAATATTTAGATTAATATTATTTTATAAAATTAACCACATGCTTATTTAAAAAAGTGACTCCTAAAATTTCTTCGATTACTTATTGGGAATAGATACATATTTTAGTTGTGGAAATAACTTTGATAGTTATTGAATAGTATGGATTTAAAAATTGATGGAAACGTCAGAAATAGTGTTTTTTCATTAAAGTTTACGATTTTTTTCTATCGAGGCAAAATTCTTTAATAGTGTTTCGACGACCTAAGCACTATGCCGTATTTTGTTAACATTAACCACAGCTAAAAAAAAAATATGATAATCAATAGTTTTTAAAGGTTACGTTTCGAATATACGTGAGCACGGATTGACAAATTTGGAGCCCATTTCGCCTTAAATATGTTACACAATTTCGACATATTGATGGTTTGTAATGGTTGCTACAGTAACCCAAACGTTGGGGTCCAAAAAAACAATGATCCCATCCGCCCTATTGTAAAGAGATTAGCTACAGACAAACAACACATCTGTCATCTGTTTTTTTTTATAGAGTTCCGTACTTAAAGGATACGGGTATGTTATAATGATATGAAAAATATCTAAATAAGGCACATTACAAACGTACAACGTTGATCGTTTCATACAAAATGTGTGCAGGTGTAAATATGAGTTTGTCACTAAATATAAGTTTTAATGCAAGCATCCTTCGTTGGTATGGAACCGTCGGTGTGTCGGTGTCTGTATTTATTTACGCTACTGCTTAAATGTCGTACATTTTAAGCAGCCACGGATTTCTTAGATAACGCAGAGAAGCACCGACTTAATATGTAGTTACTACCACAACGATGCATGCATGGTTCTTAGTTTTGCAAAAACAATAATGTAATAATGTACTGCAAAGCTTGTATGGACATAAACTATTCTTGTGTGCAGTAGAAATAAAACTTAAAAAAAAAACCTGAGCGAAAGAGACAAAATGTTGTTTGTATAATCACATTTTGGTGTAACCGAAATAGTACTTAGTAATAGTAGCTAGAGTTGTAAATCAGTGGTCATATTCGTAAAATAAATAAGTCAGACAGGGATTTCCGATAGTGAAAACTCAAAAGTATCTTAAAATTTATAATCATGTTTACTGGCGCGACTTTATCCAAAGTTTAAAGAAGCTAAATAAGTAACTAAAATAATCATTACAATAGTAATTATTGTTTTGTGTTTTTAAACCTTCTCGTTTCCAAATCCCACCATTTTCTATTCCACGTTTAAGCCCTCCGTATTCAAGTTACATAACAATATCCTAATATCGCACGGCAAACTGTTTGTAGACAGAATTCACGCCACACCGCTCGCTTTGGATCTTTCGAAATATTTATATTTGGCGCTGTTCGTATGGAATTTTAATAATTCCGAAGCGAACATTGACAAGTTCGACGTTTTATGTCGCGGTTCTATTTAGATATTTTGATGATTTATCTCACTTGAGAAGTGGATAACCCAGTCCTTAGATATTTTGATTTAACACCAATGGCTCACTTGGATACTGGATTAAGAAGTGGTCGATGGTGCCCAAAAGGTCAATGGCCTTCTTATTCTATAAAAAAGTGTGTGCTTTTACCACACAACTGAAGTAAAACTTAATTATTGATACACAAATTCATTACCGTAGTTACAATGACATAACATGTCATATGATATTTATTTTTTAAATACATAGTTACACTTAGATCGAGTTTGAATTTTGAATTTGAATGACAACTTCCATTGTGTGATTTTTGTAACGCTCTCGCCAGCTTACTGCCGTATAGCGCGCGTGTAGAAGTTTTACTTCAAGAGTGTGAGTGTGTGTGCATCAGCTCCGCCACGCGACTGCACTGGAGTAAACTCCTTGGTCAGGTTACAGCTGTAAAGCGTTACACTGTGCCTCAAGGTATCACACAATCTTAATATTATAAATGAAAAAAGTTTGTATGTTTGTTTGTTTGTTTGTTACTCCTTCACGCGAAAAGTGCTGAACCGGTTTCCATGAAATTTGGCACACACATAGAGGGTAACTTGGACTAACACAGGATAGTTTTTATCCCGAAAAAATGTTCCTATGGGATGCCATGGGATGATTTTCTATTTTCCACGGGATCGAAATTTACGCGGGTGAAACCGCGGGGCGCACCTAGTTACTTATACTTTTATAAGAAACTAGCTGCGCCCCGCGGTTTCACCCGCGTAACTTTCGATCCCGTGGGAATATCGGGATGAAAAAAAGACGTTGGCCGATTCTCAGACCTACTCAATATGCTCACAAAATTTCATGAGAATCGGTCAAGCCGTTTCGGAGGAGTATGGCAACGAAAACTGTGACACGAGAATTTTATATATTAGATATAGTTTCTTATAGAGAAAACTCCATAAAGGCTAAAAGACTGGTCATGATATTTAATAACTCAAAGTGTTACTTTAATCACAAGTTGATAAGTTTGTATCGAAAATGAACCAGCTACGAAGTTAACGAAGTAAATTAGTGTAACGAGATTGATGACTCGGGCTTATTGTTAATGGACTTTTTAATTAATATACAATTTTGTCGAGACTGGTAAGAGGTAGTGCCATAGCCCACGCTGCATGCGTGTAGCCCGTACCTCTGCCTTGTACGATACCGAAGGCTTAGGGTCAATTCACACAAAAAGCACGGCGAAGCGCAGCGAAAAGGAGCGTAGTTTATGTGTCATATGAATTTCAACTTTATTGTCATTACTATAGTACTTATTATCGAATCGCGACTTCTGGAGCATTCCAGCGACTTCTCGCGTATTCCAGCGACTTCTCGCGCATTCCAGCGACTTCGCGGGAATCCGCGCGCCTCGTTCGAGTTTCTCATGCGATAATAAGTATTATAGTAATTGTTATAAAGTTGAAATTCATATGACACGTAAACTGCACTCCGTTTCGCTGCGCTTCGCCGCACATTTGGTGTGAATTGACCCTTAAGCCTTGCGGGGCCTGGGACCGCAGCCCGCCTAAGCCCCCACTTTGATACGGCGCTACCAGGAAGCGTTGCGAAGATGTAGTGGAAAGTCTCAAGACTATAGGCAGAAACATAGCTTAGAAAGAGTTGGTATAGAGCGAAGGGGGGAGGGAATCGTTGACTCCAAGGCGGCTGGTGGCCCGTCAGTAATCTCTATGCGGATGTTTGTGGGCACCAGTCGTTGTGAGAATGGCTCCGACTATTATTATTTAAAATAATAAACTTCCTTTACAGTCAGTGATTTAAATATCCTAATTTTGAAAATCTATCTATGTTTTTAATTAATTTTAACAAAGCGCCCCACACTGGAATTCATCACAATTCATAGGTGTTATACCCATTATATCTAATCACTTTGTCCTCCCACTGCCACCATACGTGAGGTACTAGGTACCCATACAATGGAGACAGCTTATAACTTATGTCTGGCGTAATTTGAACAGAAAAGCCACACAAATCATTGTCATTGATTTAGACAAATTAATATTAATTCAATATGCTGTGTATATATGTATGTTCTTTGCCTTATTATGTGCACAATCGAAATTCGAAATCATAGGTGTGTTCGTTTTTCAATTTTTTTTTGTTTGTATTGATAAGATACCGTGTACCCACGCAAACCGGGCGCGGCTTGTAATAAAATGTTCTTGCCATTTATGGGTGCCTAGTAAATTAAAATGTTGATCATTTTTTGCATCATTTTTTTTTTATTTCGCATAAGGCAAGTTTCATCAGTTTCATCGCTTAGGTATCGTTGTCGCGTGTTTGATCACTGCAAAGTTCAGTATCAAATCAATAATCAAATGTACTAGGTATGACCTGGACAATCTAAGAACCCTAGTCTTTATAGTTCGTTCTACGTTCATTGGTTAGAACAGGAATTAGGTAATAACTTGTGAAACCTTTATTACTTACTGTACTGCTATTCCAAAGCACGTAATATTATACTAATATTTATTCAATATATTTACACGCATGGTAAATGATAGTTAAAACATAGATTTAGAATATACAAGATACACAATGTCAGAACAGAGGCGAAAGATAAAAAAGACAAAAAAAATATTTGTCAAATGTCAGAATTACTACAAAAATCCAGATATGACTTTGTCATTATTATGTAATCGGGCCGCTATGGCCTCTTACTCGCGTAAAATAATTGTCTCATATGTACTTCATCTACTGTCTCTTTTCTTTTCCGATGATTGGAATTTAATTTGAATGTCTCGCTCCCACGCTTTGTATATCTTTCACGTAGTGAAAACAATTCTAAATCTATGGTAAAAAATGTCAGTTCGTCAGTGTGATGTCCTACAATAGGTAATTTTATATTATGACGGTACATATAAAAAAATTCTAAACAGAAATATAGTAGTGTGCGTAATATATCTAAAATCCAAATGAGAATGATCATAATATTTTAACCATTTAATTTATTTCTCCGTAAGGAACGCTAAAAGCATTTAATCGCGTAAACAAACAACCTAGAGCTACATCGAGGCATTTGTTAAACCCCCCGATCGAAGTATTATCAATACGCGTAATGGAATTCAAATTAGCCGTTCATGAATATTAAACGTTATGAATAGAGTTAATTATCTAAGTATCGCATCCATTGCCCGCCACCGCTGTAAGGGTGTAATTGTATATCACGAACACGTTCGATGGAACAAAAGCAATTTGTGTTCGCACGGCGTACGTGCGTTGCTTGGTAGGTGTTTATTATGCTGGTGTCTTATGCTCCCCCAGTCACGACTGGGTCGCTATCAGAAATCTCGACATGTGTTGAGCTGATTGCATTCAATTAATTAATCAGTTTTACTTTGTATCCGTTATTCGAACGTACAAGTAACAAAGTAACAACTTTCAATATAACTATCGCTAATATCGACCATATACATACTTATATTTGGTTACTATATCACGTATCTCGTATGGAACTTATGTCAACATTCTAGCTCCACTGTATTTATGGATAGAATATTGAAAACGGTCGTAAGTTGTTGGCTCATATCCAAAGCTGACTAATGAATCTGTTATTCAATATCGCGCATATATTAGCAGTAAATAACACATTGAGATTAACAGATAATCGGTCAACGATTCGATCGCCTGTGGCCGTGGGACTGAATCACTTGCTAGATGACCCTATTGATGGTGTCTTATACTATAAAATAAAAAAAAAACGTCTCACGTCACTCAGTATCAGTCAAAGATAAAAAACCGGCCAAGTGCGAGTCGGACTCGCGCACGAAGGGTTCCGTACCATTATCTATGAAAACGGGAGCTTATCTTTTGTATAGGAGCAAAAAAAACACGTTTATTGTATGGGGGCCCCCTTAAATACTCATATTATTTAATTTTTTAGTATTTGTTGTTATAGCGGCAACAGAAATACACCATCTGTGAAAATTTCAACTGTCTAACTATTATAGTTCATGAAATGTTATACAGCCTGGTGACAGACGGACGGACGGACATCGGAGCCTTAGTAATAGGGTCCCGTTTTTACCCTTTGGGTACGGAACCCTAAAAATGAAGTTATGTACTTTAAAAAAAATTTAAAATTCTTTTCTTTTTTTAAGTATGAGAGGGCACACGAGCAATCGGTTTTCTGATGACTAACGACGGCTATTAATATCAGCATGATTATAACGCAAATGCGTAAAGGTTAGGTAGAAAAAAATATAAGATAATACGTAGAGAATATTTATGGATCCCACGTACGAATTGAAACAGAGTGCAGCTCTCTCGATTATTCTTTCCTTTCTTAACTTTAGTAATTGTAATCAAACGTGATTATTTCTGTGATCTTTTGAGATCATGTTTGTATCCTTCAGTTTGAAAGGGATTAGCCACGGGACTCGCAGTGAACGCGGCAGAAATTCATCTCGAGGGGGCGTCGACCTCCGCTCATGGGGAGCCGAAGCTGAGTTTTAAGGCTTTAAGACGTTTTAAGATATATTAGGTACACTAGTAGCAAGTTAGACAGCTTTCGTGACGTAATGATTGTTTTCTTTACCATAAATAAAGAAAGAATGTTAAGAATTAACAAATGATGAGGGGAATAGTACCATCCTCCCAAGTCCCAGGCTACTTCTATACAAAAATAAACGTAAATATTTTTTTTTGTATATAAATAAAGAATAATGAAGAAATCAATGAAGCCCGCTGAGTTTGTTTCGCCGGTTCTTCTCAGGACAGGGCTAGGGTTGAACAGGTGGTAGATGGAAATTTTTGACGTTCAAAAAGCATGTGACGTTTGAGCTACCGTCACTTCGGTGAGACCGGTCGTAAATCGATCTCGCCTCTCGATGTGCTGATGGGAGTTGGGGCTGAGGAGCGGATAGGCTAGAGAGATGGGTGTGAGGTTTTGTGAAGGGAACGGAAAACAGTCTGGAACTCACCTGATGTCTCCTTGGATGATCCCGGTGTCTCGCCGTGAAGAGTAGCACACGCGGGGGGCACGCGGAATTCACTTATACTAATTTATTGATTGTCCTTATATCTAACACTTATACGAACACTATGGTCTTTATGGGCCCACAAGTAACACAAAACTATGTGCGGATAAGAGCTGATGATTATAGCGAGAGATAAAATATTAGCTGCGCGCGTGCCGGTGAATTGCAACGTTGTCGACTGTGTGTTATATGACGTTGTAGTGAATTGACCAATGGGCGCGTTTCGGTGGATAATTCTAGAAAGAACTATTGTCATCTCTCTCCCACTCATTGGCTACAGAATTTCCGTCACGTTCTAGCGTGAACAAAGCAATTTTTTGAATTCTATTTTGAACAAAAATATTTTGATTTTGATCAAATTAACGTTAAATTTTGTACGTAATGAATTTGTAAATTTGTAAATGTGTATACCAAGGTAATTTTTTACTACCTAAGGGAACCCAGTAGTAGTCTTTCAGTATCTAGCGACATTAAAAAACCGCAGCACCAGATATTATGCAGATTTCTTGTTTCCTTTTCCACAACTCCCCAATAGATTACCTGACACATACAA
>LUGF01019277.1:135963-148698 GCA_001625245.1 Calycopis cecrops | reverse complement strand
CCCCCTATGTAACGCGCCGTAACGTTGTTGTGTAGCCCCCTCCCCTCCCAAAACGTTACGTAACACACAACTCAGTATATTTTTACATAAATTGAGCAAAAAAAAGGTCTCATTTGTCCTAATTTTGCCAACTTGAGATCATATTTTTTTATTTAAAAAAAATGTTACGTAAAGCGTTGTTCGAAACCCCTCTCCCGCCCCTGTAACGTAACGTAACGTTGTACAAGAAAAATCGCGTACGTAACTGAACGCTCCCATATTCTAAGCAAGATCCAATTCAGTCGCAATGCAGCAATGCCTCCTACAAACAAATCTATCCTCAATACGATCTGTTCAAGTGGTTTTATTGCAAATATTTGAGAAGCTCATTTTTGATGTCGATTAAAAATAAATGATCGCAGCAGCTGGCGCCCGTTCAAGAATTGCTTATCAACATTACCGTTTAGCCAGCCAGCCATGTGCCAGATAATAACATCAATAGCATTCTCCAAGCCCGGGGCTATGTGAAAATGATGACGGATTGTTCCGCAAGCTTGTAAGAGCTTCGATAGTTCGGTACATTGTATAGTGAATAAAACCAACTACTCGATAGTGTTATGTGGAGCGATAGTTACGCTATCGCGTCTTGTGCAGTAAGCGACACTTATAGTCTTCATTACGTAACCCAACCATGTGCCAGATAATAACATCAATAGCATTCTCCAAGCCCGGGGCTATGTGAAAATGACGACGGATTGTTCCGCAAGTTTGTAAGAGCTTCGGTAGTTCGGTACATTGTATTATGAATAAGACCTAAACTCGATAGTGTTATGTGGAGCGATAGTTACGCTATCGCGTCTTGTGCAGTAAGCGACACTTATAGTCTTCATTGCGTAACCCAACCATGTGCCAGATAATAACATCAATAGCATTCTCCAAGTCCGGGGCTATGTGAAAATGATGACGGATTGTTCCGCAAGTTTATAAGAGCTTCGGTAGTTCGGTACATTGTATTATGAATAAGACCTAAACTCTATAGTGTTATGTGGAGCGATAGTTACGCTATCGCGTCTTGTGCAGTAAGCGACACTTATAGTCTTCATTACGTAACCCAACCATGTGCCAGATAATAACATCAATAGCATTCTCCAAGCCCGGGGCTATGTGAAAATGATGACGGATTGTTCCGCAAGTTTGTAAGAGCTTCGGTAGTTCGGTACATTGTACAGTGAATAAAACCAACTACTCGATAGTGTTATGTGGAGCGATAGTTCGCTATCGCGTCTTGTGCAGTAAGCGACACTTTAATGTCTTCATTACGTAACCCAATCATGTGCCAGATAATAACATCAATAGCATTCTCCAAGCCCGGGGCTATGTGAAAATGATGACGGATTGTTCCGCAAGTTTGTAAGAGCTTCGGTAGTTCGGTACATTGTATTATGAATAAGACCAAAACTCGATAGTGTTATGTAGAGCGATAGTTACGCTATCGCGTCTTGTGCAGTAAGCTACACTTTAATGTCTTCATTATGTAACCCAACCATGTGCCAGATAATAACATCAATAGCATTCTCCAAGCCCGGGGCTATGTGAAAATGATGACGGATTGTTCCGCAAGTTTGTAAGAGCTTCGGTAGTTCGGTACATTGTATTATGAATAAGACTAAAACTCGATAGAGTTATGTGGAGCGATAGTTACGCTATCGCGTCTTGTGCAGTAAGCGACACTTTAATGTCTTCATTATGTAACCCAACCATGTGCCAGATAATAACATCAATAGCATTCTCCAAGGCCGGGGCTATGTGAAAATGATGACGGATTGTTCCGCAAGTTTGTAAGAGCATCGGTAGTTCGGTACATTGTATAGTGAATAAAACCAACTACTCGATAGTGTTATGTGGAGCGATGGTTACGCTATCGCGTCTTGTGCAGTAAGCGACACTTTAATCTCTTCATTATGTAACCCAACCATGTGCCAGATAATAACATCAATAGCATTCTCCGGGGCCCGGGGCTACGTGAAAATGATGACGGATGTATCCGCGAGTTTGTAAAAGCTTCGGTACATTGTATACGGATAAGACAAAGTAGAACAATCAAGTACTGCTATGTAGAGCGGTAGCTAGCCTAGCGCGTCTTGTGCAGTAAGGGCCATACAATGTCTTCCAGAGATAAAGTTTTAGTAAACCCGCCATATGCCAGATAATAACGTCAATAGCAATAGGAATAAGATAAAGTAGAACAACTATACAAACTAGAAGGGCCTATGTGAAGATAATGACGGATGTATCCGCAAGTTTATAAGCATTTACTGCGTTGTAAAGCAACGTACAACAACAGTGCACCAACACAAATGTGGAGCGACGACTACGCTGTCGCGTCTTATGTAGTAAGCGACAATTTTGTCTATCCGTGACAAAGTTTAGTAAATTAATAATAATATCAATAGCATTCTACAGGACTATATGAAAATAATGACGGATGTATCCGCAAGTTTTTAAGATATACAATTGCTACACTGTTTACGAATACATACACCAACGAGGTAGACCTATAACATCTATGTAAAGCGACGGCTACGGTCTACGCTATCATGTCTTGTACAGAAAGCAAAAGTTTAATGTGGAACATTACATAAATTCGCCGTGTTGCAGATAATAACATCAATGGTATTCCCCAAGCCCCGGGTCTATGTGAAAATTATGACGGAGGTGTCCGCAAGTTTTGATACGTTGTATACGAGTGTTGAAACCTATACCAGTTACGCTACCGCGTCTTGTGCACCAAGCAACAGTGGTGGTCAAAGCAAATGGTATGTGTTTTTTATGAGTATAGGTTACTTTTTATTCCTGCTTATTTGTAGTCTCTCTCCGCAAGACGACTCGCGCACGATGTCACGTTATATTATTATATTAGTTGCAAATAATGATGCATCGCTCTATTCCATTTTATAATATAAGAGAATATATAAACTCTGTTATATTCTGGCAAGAGGTAAATATATCAGCCATTTATCAACAATTTGCAATAAAAACATCATTCGACATCTGTTTTAATATTGAGGGTATAACTATAGTATAACGGTACAGGTTTGACAAATTTCATCGCTATTCAAGGGGGGAACACGGCGTTCCCTCGACACACGTCCCTCTATATCGGATGATCGATTTTATTGGACAATATAAAAGCAACAACGCACATGTTACATTTGTTTGATAACGTATGTAAATGACCTGTGATAATTATAATCGTAACTATAGCGAGTAATATATCGGCTGTAGGAACTCATTAACCGACATACTTTTAATAATTAAAAAAAAAATTGGGATTTTTGGGGGAAGCATCTTGGATTTTTTTTATCGCAGTTCATTTAAGTATTGTACAATACCGACGTTTCGGCAGCTTTACAGCTACCATGGTTGCGGGTGGACTGAAAAGACAGACCTTCTGATGTCATAAGTCTTTAAAATTACACTACTTAGTATAAAAATACTTAAATACACCGCCTCAATTCGTTAAAATAGTTTTATTACAATATACATTCGTGTAAACTTGAGAATTCATTATATTAACTTGAATTTAAGTTTGGGAATACACGTTCGATTTTGTGCGTTCTCTTGATCATTTTTAATAATACTACAAAATATTTTATAGAGGAATATCGTATCGAGCAAACAATACAGTATACGGCAAACATAACGGACCAGTATCGTAGACGAGAAAATAAACAGTGGCTCAATACAATAAGAACGCTGCTTTCGGATCTCTTTCTGTAACATATAATAAGAGGTACCTCCATAAGATAACTTGACCCCTATATAAAAAAAAAGTAAAAAGAGGTCAAAGTTCAAAGGTGAAGAAAATAAAAGTTACACGTGGTTTTATCCCTATGAATGAAATTATTGAGTCAGCTTTTCTGTACGTATCGAAACACGTAATATAAATTTGATTTCCTCCTTTATCATCATCGGCGAGTATCCGGCAACGGCAGAGCGTAGGCTCTATTAATTATTATTATTATTGTCAGCCTGGTGTGTCCCACTGTTGGGCAAAAGCTTCTTTTTTTTAACTCTTTTTTCACATCTCTATACCTTGTGCCAGACAGCGCCAATCCTTTCTGAAGAAGTCTAGTTTATCTCGCCATCGTCGACGTGGTCTGCCACATGGAAGCCGGGCATTCTTGGGGTCCAAAGAAAGGTACTTTTGGCCCAGAGCTCCTCAGACATGCGGCAGACGCGGCCGGCCCGGTTTTACTTTAACATGGCAGCTTTCCGAGTTTTTAATTAGCTTTAATTAAAAACTGTCAATCCCAAATTAAACATTAAACAATATTACGTACGTGTATCCGCTAAACTCTAAAACTTTTTAAGCTTTATAAATGACCTAAATTTATCAAGTAATATAATGACACTTTCATTTTATTATTTATAGAAGAAGTAGCAAAAATATCAACCATATTCAACTGTATAAAAATATTAAACAATAATGGTGTCAGAAATATGATGGAAAGAAGCATTATAACTGTTATTATAACTTATAAGGTGTATATTTTATAGTTTTAGGGTGCTTACATAGAGAAACAGGTTACCGGTACCGACCTGTTCGAGGCGGTACCGGTAATATTGCAATGTTATCGACAACATTGCAGTTGTTTCCGTACCGGTAACATGTTTCTTGTGAGCACCCTAAGATTATAATACACACGATGCAGATATTGCATACTCCGGTAGTTATTGTGAGAAAACATTACGTATTGAGTGACAAAGACGACTCGTGACGACACTTTAATAGAATCAGAGTAACTTTGAGAAAATTTATCTATATATATATATAAAACTCAAACGTGACATAGCCATCTATCAACGCATAGCCCAAACCTCTGGACGGATCAACCTGAAATTTGGCATCCAGGTAGATGTTACGACGTAGGCATCCGCTAAGAAAGGATTTTAAAAAATTCATCCCCTAAGAGGATGAAATAGGGTGTTGAAGTTTGTATGGATTTCTTAGAAATTAAACGCGGGAGAAACCGCGGGGCACAGCTATTGATGTATAAAAACATTGTTAATACTACTATTATACAATTTGTACAGTATGAGGTAGTGCCTAGCTGTATGCAAGCTGAATCGAGCAGGCACGAAACTGGCGTAAGTGACAGCTGTTCTGTCGCGTTTCGTGCGGTGTGTAAGTAGCCGGTGGCCTATGGAGAGTGGAGGAGGAAGGAGGGCAACGGCTCTGTATAGCCTCTATGCTTATGGGCATCGGTAGTAATAAAAATGGCCTCGATCACTTGTTTGACCCCTTATACTTTAAAAAAAAGTTAAGTGATGCACACAATAGTGCACTCGTGATTATAGCAAACAAGCGATATTTTTGCGGTTTAAGTTATTCTGTCTGCCGAAATGCAGAGGTACCTAGGTACCTATTAAAAACGTAGAAACGATGTATAAAACTTGATCAAGAAAATAAAATGCAACCGAAAGTACATGACAAGCGACGGATATACAAAAAGAAGTTTATTTTAACTTGTAACCAACCTATGTTTGCCTGGTAATCAAGGTCTCTTAAACTGATAATGTCTATAATGATTAATGTCTGTCAAACTATTAAAAGTTTAGAGTTCTGGTTCAAAATTCAAATATGGTAGTTATTTAAATATATGGTGCATTCTAAATCTATGGTTATAATTATGTCAAAGAGTCTCAGAATCTATGTGTAAAAAGGTGTTGGAAGACTTCTCAAAATTGTCTCTTTATCTTTCTTTTTTGTTCTTTTCTTTCTTCTCTTATCTCTTTTCTTATTCTTTAACAAGTGCGGTAAAGTAAAAGTTTTATCAACCCTAGCAAAGTGAAGTACCAGGAGATTATGAGCGTAGTACTAATCGTTTTAATGACAACCAGTGAACGGCCAAAGTTATTACGATATCACATGCGTGATCAAAACGATATCAGGGCCGCACGCACGGGGTCACATCGAAGCTAGTGTCGTTGATCGTTAATATCACCCTATACATTATTTAATATCCTTAAATGTGTTTTGTAAAAATAAATAGTTTTCTGTATGTAATGTATTTGACATACCTATTGTTTAACCAGTTAGGATGTACAAATATAATAAATAATACATTTTGTAGTTACTTACTTGTACTTGTAGTTACTTTTAAAATGATAAAATATTTGTTAAAGGTACTAGCGAAAACATACACCTTTGTTCGACGTTTAAAGTAACTACAAAATGTGTAACAAACGTGTAAGTCTCAAACAAGTATAATAATACATATAAAATGACTACGGTATTTGCATATTTGTATTTATTAGTTTCGTAAATAAAAAAGCTTACAATGTTTAGCGTGATCCAACAAAAAGTAGTCTTGGATTGCATTGTTATGAATGGCAATATAGGAACTCTACATTGCGCAAGACCTTACTTTCGTTCGATGCGTTTTTTTATCAACTTCTTATATTCAAAAGCTATCTCTATCATAAATATTCATAGCATATCATAGAAGACAAATCCGGGGCATTTATTAATTATAATTTACAATCTAATCTAAAATTATTATTTAATTAGGTATATTATACGACTATCGTTTTACCGAATCCTTTTCCGATAAGTAATAATCTTATAATTATTCACTATCTAAAATTGTTAATAATAGATACGATGATATAGATATTTCAATTGTAATAAGATTATTTGTGATAAATAAAGTTCAGAGCGTAATAATAATTCTATTTACATAGTTTCTCCTCTTCTTGTAGATAGTGTATAGGCTATAGCCAATTACGCGAATCCGAATCTAACGGTCGAAATATATAGATACTTATCTAAAAGAATTTGTTTTTGATCTCTATAGTCGTGAGCCCATAATTCAGCTGTTCCCAATTTACCTGGAACAAAAAAAAAAAATTTTATTTTGTGTACTGAAAATATTCGGTCGTAGCATGGCACCTGTAGTACTTATTGTATAAATACAAAATTGAACGTGGCTTATAAAATAAACCATCACAATAGTGGTAAAGTATAAAGCTTCTTCATTCCACATTAATTATACTCAGATTATACGGTACGAAAAAGTACCCTTATGAATACAATCATAAAATATTCATACAAACTTATAGTAAATGAAGCGTGCAGCAATCTGCAGCTTTACTGTACGGATAATTCCTACTCCGTAATTTGCTACGTCCCGGCTCTCAGTTATAATGTAGTTGAATAATAATGTAGCAGTTGAAAGTCAACCGTATACAGAGTCAATTTAGTCTGAATCCAGATTCTTTTATGGAACGTATGCTTGAATATCCTCCACGTTTATGTTGCTCTTATGAATACAGGTTATGTGAAATGTTTTTAAGCTTAAAAATATTCTGTGAAATGGATGATATCCGACGTTTTGGGTTATTGCTTACTTATACATAACAAAAAAAATCTTTTCTCACTAATAAAGCTACATTATCTGGAAGTATACCTATGCTATATTTTATTACAATTGACAATTTTAACGTCCAAAAAAGTGGGCATGGGTCGACAGCTTATTAAAATATAATATTTTAATCACTTATAATTTATAACTATAAATATTCTCTTTTCTCAATGCGGGCTATTAAAAGCAATAAAAAATAATTAATTATTCCATTTCAAATCTAAAGATAATTAATTGTAGGTAATAAAAAATAATTATAGACTACATAACGCCAAGATATTATGAGTTACTAAGCTTACATGCTTTACTTTATGGATTCCTGATAACCAATAGTATAAACCTAAATATATCCAAGTTATACGAAACAAAAGGTTCCATTATCGAAAGCTATTCTCAAATACACGTCCAACTATTTACGATTTGGACCGACATGTTATAAAGACCCTTTTACGGAGCAAAAAAAAACGATAAAATACTTCAGCTGCCCACGAAAACAAGTTATCGTTGTCGCGATAACTTAATTGCTCACGTGACCTTTTTAAAGCTCTCCGCAATCGTTTATACGCAGTACACACGATACATCGATCCTATTCGATGGGCATTCCGAATCGATTAATTTAAATATAAACGGCGTAATTATCTGGCAATTCATTAGCGATAAATTGAGCTGGCAACATTATGTGTAACTAATTTGCAAACAAGCAATTATGGGCCGCAGTCAAAAGCGGCGATAGAATTAAAATACTATTACACCAATACAAAGTTGATTGAGAGGGCACAGCGGTAGAGCGCAGAGCCCAACTCTAGCAGCGCCAAGCTCGCGCGTGTAATTTGATTTGGCGAGGGAGGGGACTGGATCGATGCAGCAGGGGGCGCGGGGCGAGGGGCAACCGCCAGGCGCGTGTTGTTATGGAAACCGTAGCTACCCTTGCCTTCAGATTTTGTCCCAGTAAATTAAACAAAGGATGTCGTTATCAGTGGAGTTTGCGGTTCCCGTTTCGACTATTGTAGTGTGTGCAATCGTACCGATACAAGTATTTTTGATACCAGGAGAGCAGCGTTACCGAGGCACATGAAATTCCAAGCACAAAGGCCTTTGGATGTTAAATTTGCATCCCTATTACTTCTATCCATTGTGGGTGCACCTTTGTCTAGCTATTTAATAAATGCTTTGTAAGGTGCATATTGCTTATTTACAGATTGGATATTTTGTAAACTTTAATTTGGTATTGGATTAATTTTTATATTGACGGTGTTGTTTTCCTTTATCTAAATCGTCTACTACAAATATTTCTATGGGCAATATTCTTATGAATTACGCACGCCAACTCCCGTGACAATATACCATTAATATTACAATGAAACTACTTTATGATCATTTGGATGGCTGCTAGGTGGACGGATGCTCTTTAACTTGAAATATAGCTGATGGTTTTTACAATGTATTTTTTTTAATGGGTAAGTAAACGAGTTTTGTTTTACTATTAAAGAAATACCCATATATTTGCCTATTTCCCATGGCTGGGCACGTATAAAAGTATTTTATCAACAATATTGGCAAAGCATAAACAGTTACATCTTGTTTAAGTTTGTGTCGTTTTCTTTTATTTATGACAGAAACGGTTAAACTCAATATATCAACTGAATCACCAGGATTACATAGATAAAAGAAATGTTAATCCAAAAGGCCGACGCGCTGGTGGTCTATCTATCAACTATTTACAAATAAGATATAGCATTAGTTAATATTATCTTAAATTATAAAAAAAAAATACACTCTTTCGGCTTAACAAATAACAGTTTTTGATGAATTCTAAAGATATAGAATTTAATGAATGAGGTTTTTTAGCTGGAAATAAAACTTGGATTAAGTGTATCTATAGATACAAGCATACTCTAAAGGGCAGCATCCACTCCCATGGTATCATAAGCTCATAGCACATAGGCAGTGTTTGAAATTCGATCCCGAATCCTGGAGGTACGGCCCTCTGAAAATGAATTATCAACCACGTGCCAAAGACGTAAAGAAAAATGTGCGACAACCTTCATTAGATATGAATAAAAAAAACTAAACATCTTTACATAATGTGGGTATAATAAGCTGATCAAAACGTTATAACTATCAGTTAGCGTCATATTGTGTGCTTACACTTAATTTATTGCTCTAAGTTAAATGAGCAAATAATTTGACCTTTGATTTAAGACCAACCGGAGAATAATGCAATGATAGGAGCAAATTAAAAAGTTGAACTTTTGAAACCGTGCCAGTTTGTACTTGGCGTTTTTATTCTCATTCTGTTTTAGTTACGACGATATTCAAGAAGAGTAATAGTATAAAAACTACACTAGATTTAAAAACAAAGTAATTTAATATATGTACAAATACTAGCTAACCTTTACTCCCACATTTGTAGAAATATAATAATTTGCCGAATAAGTTTCTATTAAGGTAGGCAAACTGGGTCATAACTCATATCATTACTACTATTACTAGAAAACAACTTTGTATGCAAAATAAGGTGGCATCATTCAACAGTCGCCATTTCGCAAATCAAACTATATACTAGGAGTACATGGCGTGTAGGAGACCGTTATTATCTTGTTAAACCAAAGAATCAACGATACATGAACGCTAAACTCTGTCAAGACAATATGTTCCCCACTTTTATTTATTTATTTATTGAGCTTATGTTATCAACTTTCTTATATACTCTTATAATCTTCGCATATATTATATCATTGAGTATCTTTTCAGCAATTATAATTACATATTTATGTGGCAAAATTTTTAAGGTTGCAGATTCATAAAGTAAGTAGCTCATGAAATGCATAGTTCACGATTCTATAATGGACATACAGACAAACATTAACTTTCATAATAACATAGATTATAGAACATGAAGTTATAACAATTATGCACTTCTTTATTTAAAATACTAATCATAATGAAGACTTGTCTTCTTATTAATATATACCTTGTCTTTTAAAGACGTTGCTAATCCCCGGGGACCTCAAAATCCAGACAATCTCCGTAGGGGCCCACAAAGCTTCCCTACTTTTTTAATTATAAAAGCCATTAGCACAAACAATTTGGTCGTCCAAAAAGTCGCGTTATTAAAACAAAAACGCCTTTTATTTAAATATAATTGCGTCGTTTGTGCAAGCAAGTGCCCCATAATGGACACACAAATTATAATAACATCCTGTGTTTAAGATGCTGGATGCTGTTCTTACATATTGCCGCCAAGTCACAGCTCTACTGTCGTGTTTTTTGCGATTTATTTCTATATCATCGTCAACCGTTTGACCTCGCCTGACTAACGACATTACTGTACGAAGATAGCTTTCTTGGACGTAGTATGGTCAATGAAAATGAAAATGGAAAAGGTTTTTATTCAAAATGGAATTACAGGAATTACTTTCTGAACGTCAACAATTAAATCTACCATCAGTTCAACCATAGCCCTGTCCTGAGAAGAACCGGCGAAACAAACTAAGCGGGCCTCATGTTGTGATGAGATACTGTAACTTTCCGTACCCCAACTTGAGAATGTTATTTATTACTAGCTGTGCCCCGCGGTTTCACCCGCGTAACTTTCGATCCCGTGGGAATATCAGGATGAAAAATAGATGTTGGCCGATTCTCAGACCTACTCAATATCCTCACAAAATTTCACGAGAATCGGTCAAGCCGTTTCGGAGGAGTATGGCAACGAAAACTGTGACACGAGAATTTTATATATTAGATTACCGATGTCCGAATAGTGTTTTGAACACAGTTTTTAGTATTAACACAGAAATAAAGTGTTACACTTTATAAGTGATACAGAAATGGCTCCGGCTTGTCGTTCGCCCTCCTATATCATAAAAAAAAAATCTGTAACAGAATGTGTACCTAAGCCTTATGAAAGTGTTACCTTTGTAAGTCGAAGAACTCTGTTTTTGACTCTCTGGTTATTACTGCGATAAAATCAAGTAGTTTTATTATAGTGTTCGCAGCGCCGGATAAAGCTCTGGTGGAGCCCGGGGCCCTTAAAGTTGACAAGGGGTCCCTTTTACGCGTATAAAAAAGACCCTTAAGCCTTACAGGGCCCTTTACATCCCCCCTAACCCCTACCTGGATCCTGAGAGCATTCGCGTAACTTAAGTAGTCATTAAATAAATGTGGCAGTTAAAACGTTTAATCAACAGTATTCCCCATCTGGTAACAAATCGCAATCCTCACTTTAAAGTCCCCGCTAGTTACGATATTAATTCTTCAGACAGGTTCTTACCCTCCGCATAAAACCGAGACTCCACGGGAAATTGAAGTAAATTAGTAAACAGATCAAACTTACCGAACCCCTTTAGTTGAGATGAAACGATAAGTTTAGTCTTACATCTAGGACTATAATATTGTATTTTTTAATTAGTTTGGTTGCTTGTGGGTGTTTTACGCTCAGCATTCACGAATCGATCAAATGAATGGCACGGATAGGGTTGCCAACCGTACTATAATATATAGTATTGTACAGTATTTCAGGTCTGTGTACCATATACTGTTGAAGAAATATATGGTTATAGTACGCACAAATATTATATTTTCAAGACTAAATATTTTAGTATATATTGCAAATAGCGCAAAATAGTATTTATTGATGCTCATGCCTCAATGAGCTTTTGAACCTGGTCCGACTATTCATTCTAAACCTAAGTATATGGCCCTTTGAGCCACGCGTCGTGCCTGACTCACAAGTTTTGTAATTAGTTTATAGCTGGTACCAGGACTACATAAAACCAAAGCACCCCTTATATTCCCGAAACGGAACGCAAAGAATAAAACCAATCTGTCAATTTATTATTAGGCGTTAAAGGATTTTAAATTTTATTTTTATTTGTTGGTGTAAAAGATTAGTTTGAATACCAAACAAACCGGGTTACACCCTTAGTTTATTCATAAGCTTATTTATGTTACATTATAATAACAATAAAATAAAAGTACCGAGTTTTATATTTTAACACTTATTTTTGTTATTGCTAAATAAACATTTGCGTTATCCCACAGACGTCTGCCGTCTGTGTCTTTCGTAATATTTTTTTTATAGTAGAAGGGGGCTAATGAACAATCGCAGCCATTTCCATGACGCCCATAGACATCCGCATAGAGGTTATACTGATGTGTTGCCCTCTATCCCCCTCCTCCAAAGACCACCGGCTACTTACACACCGCACGAAACGCGATAGCACTGTCACTTCACGCCTGTTTCGTGTAAGCGAGAGGTACCCGGGCGTGCTGGCCTAAAGTACATGCATGTATGCAGCGTATACCTCTTTTTTTTTTTTTTTTTTT
>LUGF01019277.1:97860-112559 GCA_001625245.1 Calycopis cecrops | reverse complement strand
TAGAAAAAAAATAAATCCATCCACGCGAAGACCAACATCCGCGCGGACGGAGTCGCGGGCGGAAGCTAGTAAATAAATAAATAAGTCCGACGTTTCAGAAGCTTTTCAGCAACTGTGGTCACGGATGGTCTTGATTCTGAAACATCGGGATAAAAATAAAAAATAAACCACGACAAAATATGTCAATTAAAATTGTTTTATTGATTGTATTGGTCGTAAATTTCGATCCCGTGGAAAATATAAATTTATCCCAGGGCATTTTTCGGCATAAATACTATCCTATGTGTTAATCCAAGTTACTCCCAAGTCCCAATGTGTGTGCCAAATTTTATGAAAATCGGTTCAGCAGTTTTTGCGTGAAGGAATAACAAACAAACATACAAACTTTCGCATTTATAATATTAGTAACATTAATATAAGTTCCGAAAGTGTAGTACCAATTATATCCCATCTCCTCAGCTTGGATATTTGCCCCGCCAGCTCAGCCATATTTGTTATCAAAAGCCCGGGGCCCTCAATAAATCCTTTGTATCTTTATTCAATAAAGGCTCGCGTTTCGTCGGGGATGTCTTAACGAATTACTTGTAATGGACAAGTTGGCGAGAGCGAAGTTATACGAAGTTTATCGAGATTTGATTATGAGTTAGAAAGATTAAGACGTTCTTTATTCTTGTAATTTATACAGGTATGTCAGCTGCGCTAAGCGGGTTTATTCGCGTTTTCGTTTCCGTGAAAATATCGAAATGAAAAACAGATTTTTACTCTCAAACCTACACAATAAGCGCACAAAATTTCATGAGAATCGATCTAGCCGTATCAGAAGAGTATAGTAACATTACAACTACAACAGAAATTCAACCCCTAAGGGGGTGAAAACGTGGAGAACAGGCAACAGCTTTGACTGCATGGTTGGAACTGACAATTAGAATCTCTGATTCTCAGTTTAGGCTGTGAAACAGATTATAGAAATCATGCAGAGTACCTAAAATCGACGTAAAAATTACGTAAAGATTATTTGCATAGGCCGCATGTAGGATTTTGAATTCTTTCATAAAAATCGCCACTTATGTCATCGACTAGGTATCGATTATCTGGTACAGAGTTATGTTCTGTTGCCAGTACATATGGACGACTAGAGATCTATTTACAGCATTAACGACATGTGAAATTGCAGAAATTTTGACAGTCTTTTCAATTATCTATGAATAATATAATTTTCTACAAATAATTACTACCAACAAAGTCGGGTTCTCTTGTACCGTTAACAAGGTACAGCTAAAAGCTTTTGTATTCCTTTGTTTTATTCATATCTCGCGGCTTTTGTGAAAAAATGTACGTTTGTTAAATAGGTAGGCCATTTCATAAATATTTTATTAAATTTATGTTCGCAATCATAAAATAAATCCACCGCAGCCGCAAACAGATGAATATCGGTATTTCGTTGCATACAACTATTGCCCAAGCAACCCGACATATTATTTTACGACCGCCATTTTGAATTGCAGTTCCATTTTTGAATTCGACGTATGCGATTCAGATTTATTTTACTGTAGTAAAATTATTGTTACACTAATTGTATTTTTTTCATTACTGTCCAGAAAAAATAAACGTCATATAGGTAGCAATTAGGGTTAGTATTTGGATATGTTATTTGCCGCGTAGAACTTAGGTTGAAATCTAAGTCAAAACATAAACAATAAATACATTGGTTACACTAATAAGTAGTTTAGTAAGAGGTAATGCCACAACATGCGTGTATGTAGCCGAATTCGCCCGGCACGGCCTGAGTGGTGCCTCTCGTTCACTGTGTTTAAGGAATTAAATAAAGCATCGACGGATAGCCAGAGGTAGGATACCAATTAGGTTGCTAACTCTTTCGGAATTCCGGGATTCTCCCGGAAAAAAGGCCTCAGATTTTTAAACCTCTCGGCTCCCGGAACGCGGGTAAAATCTCCCGGACTGGCAAGTGGCAAAATTAAATTATTGTAATGTCATATTGTCAAAAATGCCTTCCGACCATGTTCATGACCTTTTTTTTCGGCGCCTGCAATAATCTCATGTCAAAAATGCCTTCCGACCATGTTCATGACCTTTTTTTTCGGCGCGTGCAATAATCTCATGTCAAAAATGCCTTCCGACCATGTTCATGACCTTTATTTTAGTCTTCCCGGATTTCCGATCAACTGAGTTGGCAACCCTATGTACCAAGATCATCCGTCTCGGGCGACATCGGACCTTTTTAACCCTAACATGACTTATTCAATACTCACCACTCTATAAATTTTTTTAAAGTATAAGTAGCATACAATCGAGCAACCAAAATCATTTTGTGACTACCGCCGCCCATAACATACTTAATAAGGAGATGTGATTCCTTCAATGGATTACCCGTCCTTTCATTGGGCCACCGGATACTAGAGGCTTTATAATTAAAATCACAACCTAAAACCCAAAAAATATATAACATAACAATGACGGCAATAAAGTCACGGATCACGGCATGTATTCGTAAATTAATTAAAATTAAAATAAACTCAACGTTCTTTTATATTGTAATTTCAATAAAATGAACGAAAGCATCTCGCATTACAGAACATTCGCGGAGCCCGAGGCTTCGCCCCCACGGCGCTGCCAATGTATTCCAATAAGTATTATTAATTAATTTCATTGTGGTAGAGTCGGCAACAGAAGTCGATAATCAGATATTTGATCTCTAAATGGGATGAGACATTGAATTTCAACTGCAGAATTTTTGGCGGTATCTGATAAGCATGAGTAAATTATAATGCCAATTATAATAACCAGTAATAGCGCAGAGATTTAAATTAGATCCCAATACATAATTATAAAAAAAGCTTTGAATGTAAATAAAAACAGATTTTAAATCTCACCTTGTTTGACATTGTCAACTTTATTATAAAAAACCGGCCAAGTGCGAGTCGGACTCGCACACCGAAGGTTCCGTAACAATGGAAGACATTGTTTACCAGAAACTAAAATAACTTGGTTTTTCATAGCGCTTGTATGAACGACAAAGTTGTATTTGCGTTTTTTGAATGTGTTATTTCTCAAAAACTAATAATGATATCTCGCTCAAAGCAATTTTCGTTGATAGTTTTCATTGAGATCTACAGCATATATTTTTTAGATTTCTCACTGTCTTATTTTAAAAGTTAGAGGGGGGGGGACACTAATTTTTCCACTTTGCGCTTCCAAAGCTCCTTCTATCTTTCGAACGATTAATTTTGTCCTTACTTACCTTAATGTCATTTTTAAAGACCTATTCACAGACATCCCTCATATACAGGTTGGATGAAATTTTTTTTTAATTTAAATATAAATTCCTAGTTTATTTATTTTTATTCAAAATTCTAATAGCGGTTCACAGAATACATCAACCTACAAAGTTTCAACTACGACGGCCCAATAGTTTCGGAAAAAAATGGCTGTGACATACGGACGGACGCGGACGGACGGACACACACGACGAATCTATAAGGGTTCCGTTGTTTGCCGTTTTGGCTACGGAACCCTAAAAAAGTTATTAAAGATGTACATGTGTGCGTGCCGTAGTGTGTATAGCTTTTTTTAATCAACTGTTTCAAAATATTAGTTTTCTGCGCTCATTCTCCGACTGTACAAAATATAAAATTCCTCATTATGCGCATTTCTTTAAAAAGGGCACACTAACATTTTGATATGATCATTGAATAAATTTAATTAACGCAGTTACAACTCACTAGATATGATTTAAATAAGTAACTAATTAATAAATAATAATGGAATGTCCCATCTAAATTGAAATTCATATTATATCTTGAATACATAATATACTTTTCCACTAATGAATTTATTTAAATTAAAATGATAATATTTAAATTAATTATTTTTTCTATTTCGCTGACTTTTAAAATTACTAGCTGCGCTTCGCGGTTTCACCCGCGAAAATTTTTGTAATATTTTTTTTGCGACAGAAAGGAGCCGATGGCACTCCTCAGTCCTTCAACTATGTCCATACTAATTATCCCATTGATTCGTTGATCCGATTTCATGCGAAAGAAGGACAAACGAACCGACACATTTTCGCAATTACAATATTAGACTATATGAAAATGTATTATATTGAGGTAAAGTGAGATATTTTCGTTTGGATCTGCTCAAAAACTTTTGATGCTGATTGTACTTTTCGTGATAAATATTGTTTCATAAAAGAGCCGGACCGATAGTAATATCGCTGACTAAACTGAACTGACTGATTCCGAGTTCGTGATACTTTCAACTACATCTAAGAGATACATACCATAATAAAGTCCCCCTAGTTCAGGGTTTCTTAAACTTTTTGCAGTCGTGGACCCCTTTCCATAATTTAAAAGGTCCGCTGACCATCGTCAAAGAAAAGTTTAGAAAAAAATGAACCTTATTTATGTTATATGTATTGTTTTAAAAATCACCGTATATACACAAAAATGTTAAGATTTAACTGAGATACCGCGGACGCCTGATACATACGCCACGGACCCCACATTAGAAAAACCTGCCCTAGTTGAATTTGCACCATGGCGACGCAGAACATATCATACGAGTGTTTCCGCAGACACAAGTGCACTCTCTATTAGGAGATACTCCTATTCCTATAGGACGGCAGTACGTCCGACACGGTGCAAGACCGCCGGAATAACATGCTCTCCGGGGCAGGGGGTGTAATACCGCCAACTTCCTGACTCCGAACTGTTATTAGACATCGCAATAACACTTTGGTCTTACCCGGGATCCGGACTCGGGCCTTAAGTCTGTGGTAAAAATGGCGTACTTCACAAGGCCGTAAACGGTTATTATATTACTGTATAATAAATCAATGTAATTTTAACATTACAATATGTCCGCGTTCAATCAACGCATTTAAACATTGTCTCAATTAATCTGATGTGTTAATAATAATTCGTCGATGGAATATAGAACGGCTGTTGATTGATAAGTTTACTTTTTTCTTTACTAGTTTTTTAAAGTATATTTTTAGTATATTTCTTTCCCTTTTTCATGACTTAAGCGTACTTAACTGAGGACGGAAAGTAATATTATGAAGTAAAACATGTCTGACTCATCGAGTAGCATTGTATTTTGTACACAGTCAATAGTCAACAGCTAGAGCCGTTAGAACAAACAACACAGGCATACATCCGCCCGCGCCGTGTAGCTGTACCCGGTACACGGATCACACGTGCGTAGGCCGAGCAAGCGATTTGAGACTAAGTATTTGTTCTTTTTATAGTACAAATTTTCATGACTATTGACGCCCATAGACATCCAGAGGCTATACAGATGGCCCATGGAGGTGGGAGGAAAAAGGAGGGCAGCGCATCTGTACAGCCTCTATTCGGATGTTTGTGGGCGTCGGTAGTCATGAAAATGGCTCCGGCTGCTCGTTTGCCCTCCTGTATCATAAAAAAAAGATGCATTGCCTTCATCCTCCTCCCTGCTACATGGGGCAGTAATTGATAAACGTCTATAATCTATTATACCCTAGTACAGAAAATGACGGGTGTTATCAGTGATGGTGATTATGACACATTGATACAAGCATTGTGTATTTGTAGAACAAAAAGCATTGCACACTTATCTAAAGTGATCAGAACCTTATCAATAACATAATTATTTTATCACACTGGAACTATTGTAAATAGTTTGTATATCCACTTCACACAACTTTTTTTTTTTTTATGGTATAGGAGGGCAAACGAGCAGTTGTAGCCATTTTCATGACTACCCACGCCCATAGACATCTGCATAGACAACAGATGCGCTGCCCCCCTTTACGCGGTCTCGTGTATTAAGCGAGAGGTACCTCCCCGGTCGTGCCGGCCCAATTCGACTGCATGCAAGCACTATCTCTTACTAAATATTTTATTGTGATTAAATAATTTTAATTATTGACACAGCGAAGTGGGTCGGCTGGTTACGTGTATCAATCACTGCCGGATCCAGGTAGGGTCCAGATCCAGGTCTTACGATCATTTTTGTACCTATAAAAGGGCCCCCTTCTCAACTCCAAGGTCTCCCAAGGTATCAATAGCATAACAAAAATATGTTACAGACAAGCAACTGTCACAACTCACACAACACTATTATGTAGTTAACAAAGTACACTAAATATTTTGGTTTATGATAAAATAATAACAAAGGAATATAATTTACATCATTTGCGCCGATCACACTACAGACATTACATAATACGACTTATGAAACGAAAGTCTATAATAACTTTCCGCCATTTTTGTTTGATATAGGCCTGGGAAAGATGCCATCAAAGTGAGAGAGACAGAAATACCTCTAGGGTACTGTAGTAAAATAATAAAACCCAATAGTTTCGCGTTATCGCCGTACCCTTTTTCCATCCGCAAACACAGGCAGTTCTCCGATAAAACTCGGTGAAGTGTATGCATAATTTGAAATTTCATCCATTATTTCCAAGATTGCTTACAATCATAAAACTGTGTAAATAAATGTTGAGAAAGTGTACAGTATTTAAATCAAAGATGGAAAAGTATATGTTTACGACAGAACACGAAATTGGCATTTAAATCTGAAATCTTAATAAAGATGTTCGTACTTTGTTCGATTTCGGTATTACCTACTTGGTGAAATGCTTTACAGGAAGCTTCTACACTGACAGCGTGCTTAGGGTTGCCACTTGCCAGGCCCAAAAATCAAAAGGCCTGACACAGGCGCAAAATCTGGACATTTTGGCCTGAAAGCCTGACACACTGGGTTTTTCTAAGATAAAAAAAAATATTTTGGTTGATGGACTCATTCATCACTATTATTACACGAGACTGGCGTAAAGTGACAGCTGTGCTGTCGCGTTTCGTGCGGTGTGTAAGTAGCCGGTGGCCCATGGAGGTGGAGGAGAAAGGAGGGCAGCGCATCTGTATAGCCTCTATGCGGATGTTTGTGGGCGTTGGTAGTCATGAAAATGGCTCCGGCTGCTCGTTTGCACTCCTATACCATAAATATAGCATAAAAAAAAATCTATTGAGATTTACCCCAATGATCACACGCCCGCGTACTTTTTGATAAACTCGTCAAAAGGATAACAAAAGGCAGACAGAGCGGACTTGGGTAAGGCATGACACATCAACAACTGTCAAAAGCCAGACATGTCCGACTAAATCCGGAAACCTGGCAACAGTAGGCGTGCTGGGCGTTACTTGCAAAATAATGATAATACAGAAAAATAATATATAAAATAAGATAATAGTTTAAAAAACTAAAAAAACACGCTTCATCAATCCTGGCGATCCTAATAAGGATAATGGGAAACTGTTATGAAATTATTGCATTGTCATCGATCCTTGATACGTATGCAAAGTTTCAAATTAATCAGACTTCTGGAAACCGGTGAAAATTAAGCTCAAAGATTCCGTTACATACATACATACATACAACTCGAGCTAATAAAAGCGTGTTAACAAAATGCATGTTGACAAGTAATATCTTATAACTAGTTGACTACCATAAACAGTAATTATTTTATTTATTATTAAAAAAGGCAGTAAAGTTAATTAGAAAAGTTTGATTCGGTCGGAGCCTTGTTGGCTACTGACGCCCATAGATATCCGCACATATCCACGAAGATGGGTTACCCTACTGTTTCCTCTCCCTTTAACAAACTGCCAAGTTCTCAATCTTGCTTGCGCTTGACGCTTCCTCTCTAACCTATTTACCTAGGAGCCGTCTACGACCATCTGAGTAAGAGATAGTGCCACACTACATTGCAGATGAATTTGTCCGTAAGGTACCTCCCGCTAATATGATCCCGCCGCAAAGTGCTGGGTATATTCAAGAATTGTCAGCTCCCGGTGGCATATTAAGATATGAGATAGAAGAGAGCTGGGCATCACATCTGCATAACGATTATGCTCATGTCTATGAGCATCTGAAGATGTTTTCCGCCCTACAACAAGCAAACTAGGTCTCATAACTTTTTTTATTTGCAATTCATTAATATAATATTTGATCTCATAACTTTCAAGGAAGAATTGCGTTTGGGTTATTAGTGAGTGTTAAGTTTCAGGTCCTAGCGTCATTTGAGCGAAATTTAGTTGATAAAGGGACGTGACTAATTAATAATCATCATCATCATCACCAGCCGTAGGACTAGGGTTGCCATCTTAAAAATCTGTCAACTAAGACAAGACACGTAAGAACCCCGAATTTTGGAGCTTCCTACCCGGACGTAAGAAAATACTATTTTTCATAAGATACTCAGAAGAATAAAATATAGTTTCAACGGTCATAAATCAATTATTATTTATTTTAATGCTATTTTAAACTATTAATGACGAACTTTAAAAAAAATACTTCCAGTAACCATAAACATTTCTTTCAAAATTTTAAATTTTTAGTCTTAACGCTCCCCGGACGCCCTCTAAACTAGGATAAATCCGGGGAAACCCGGACGGATGGCAACCCTAAGTAGGACCAGCGTCGGATTAAGCTCTAGCGAGGCCCGGGGCATGAATACCTAGACCAAGTATTGATGGGGGCCCTTTTATGGGAACAACAATGATCTTAAGGCCTTTAAGCCTTACAGGGCCCGGGGCTGCAGCCCCTGTAAGCCCCTACCTAGATCCTGCATAGGACGCCCACAACTGGACCTAGACCTCCCCGTAAGAGCGCCATCTAGGTCACGAGCCACTTACATTCACTCTGCAATACTAATATCTAATACGAGTACGTAAAGGCAAATGTGATTGAAATGCAACGCTAGTTCGCTTACGCGTTTATACGTTACCAGCTGCGCCCCGCGGTTTCTCCCGCGTAAATTTCCATCCCGTGGAAAATAGAAAATGCTCCCATGGCTTCCCCCATAGGAACATTTTTTCGGGATAAAAATTATCCTGTCTAATCCAAGTTACCCTCTATGTGTGTGCCAAATTTCATGAAAATCGGTTCAGCAGTTTTTGCGTGAAAGAGTAACAAACAAACATACAAACTTTCATATTTATATTAGTAGGATTCTTTATTACAATATGTATATTCCTTATTAGATAATCTAGATAATCCTGTAATTTATAAGATATTTAGGAATAAAATAAATGTGGTCTGGTGTTATTCTTTTTCAATATTATTATCTATATGTGTACATAACACACATTGGACAAATAAAATATACCGATAACTATAATGTTTTATTTGCTGTTTTTAGAATTTGTAAATACATACATAGGTAATATGTATTAAACACACATCTGCGTAGTATTTAAGTTAATAATGGCCTTTCTTGTTCACGGCAATAAGAATTCCTATTAACTAGTTACGTAGTACGATAGATTTTTTTTCTGTGTTGTTGTTTTATCAGATTATTAAATAGTTACGACGATTATGTTGTGCTATGAATGCTCGTCGGGCAAAAGGGGGGCCATTTACCCTCTTCCGCAGTTAGCAGAGATGCGCGCAGATAAAAACAATAAATATGTTAATAAATAAGCTTTATAAATAAATAAGCTAAAACTAGTATTTCTTGGAGGACGTGCCCGAGGAGTACTTCCGCCGATATGCAAGTTTTAAAAAACTTTCAGCTATTTTTTCAATAGGGTAGTTATATGTTTCCTACATACGAGGTACGTAATTTTTGCTGTCCAAAATAGGTTTTGGTAATCCAAGAAAAAGATGCGCAACAGCAGAGCCGTCACCTATTAATTATTTTAGCCGTCCTGTTTGCCTGCAATACAGCAAGGAACTTTTACAAAATGAGTTTTAGAGGGGATTCGAGTTCGGATCTCGAATTTACCCGAAAAGGTAAAAAAAGGGTTTTAAAAAGATCAATAGGAAAAATCGTCACTGTAGGAACCAGTAGACTAGAAAAAATAACGATAAATATGTGTATACATATTTAAACTAAATTTATAATCGACTCTTAAAAAAACCAACATATTAATTGTGTTAAATAACATCTAATGAGGATTTAAGTTTTAATATTCTAGGCGCTCGTATCTACGTCAAGGTAATAATATCAATAAGACGTTTTTATAAAAAGGAAGTGTATTTCTGGAAAATCTTTATTGGTACATGTAAGTAATATGTCGGCTTTTAAAGCTACGCCTTATCGGCTCCCTTGTCGTCTAAATGGGAAGGCAAACAACCCATCGCTTGTTGACACGACGCGATTCGACCGCTTTATAAATATTTCCAGCGCAGTGGCCAGCCGAGAGCCATTATCCCATTAGGGAAGGCATTACTCGCTCTCTCTCTCTGAATGCAAAGCTATTAGTTACCTGCCGCACTCCGCTACAGTATTCTTTTATGTACTTACTAAGATTTAAAACTATGAAACGTACGTAATATTAAGCCAATAATAGCTAACGTAAAGCTTTGACAAAGGAATATCTCCCCTCTCTTTGAAACCCGCACCCCGCACACGTTACTATATAAAATCGTTTCGGGCGTGTTTATTACATGCCTAATTCTAAGAACGCTCACCTTTTAGTTTCACCGGCTTCTTCCGCCGCCAAAACAATCCACGGCTTTGTTTCGATACGCGATCAATACACCGACCGACCTCTACACCGTAAAAGCAAAGTAAATTACTTTTAATCACCATTCAGCAAATAAAGGCACAAGGTGCATTCGTTCCACAATATAATTCGTTTCAAACTCAACACATACACATACAGTACAATCCACAATCGACAGTTGATCCTTGGGCCTGTGTAATCAAATCTATAGTAGGTATAAACAAATAGCACTGGTGATTTTACGGTAGAAACACTAGTTTAGCGTATAGGACGTCAGCGCCGCTTCGAGTCGGCGGACGACCGCTGAAACGAGCAACGCTACGTGTCCCCGGCTGAGCACGATGCCGTATGAGAGTGAGCGAGACAGCTTATCCTCTTCGCAATGGGCGGGAAAGGGAAATACAAAAAGGTATTCGGACGATAGAAAAATGTGAGAAGGGCACATAATGATTGAGATTTGGTACTGGCAGAGGCATCCGACATGTATTGATATCGCGGATTTAACCGGCGTAATGCATTGTGCTGATTAGTATTGTCGTGGATGATAACGTGTCTACGGCATTGACACGGCCGCACGTTTATTACGATCATAATTCATCGACCTATTACGCTACTCGCAACAGAAGTCGTTGACCCGATTTATTCAACATTTCTGAAATATAATACCTAACGTCCAATTTTATTAATGTAACATTTAGTTATCTATATGCAAATATTTTTATGAGATCAGATGGAGAGATAAACTGGCTATTCGCCAAGCCCAAAGTCAAAACAATTTTCGATTAAGTAATTCATTATTGTACATACATGTGTTCATTGAATATGAATGGAATTTTAGTACTATATAGTTGAGTAATTCGGTGCTAATAAAAATTATACTTTATCTAATAGAAATACAAGAATGAGGAAAGTAGACCTCAACGGCTTTTACATAATAATATTATAATTTGTAAATAATACAATATAAAGAGGAACGATTTTTTTGTTGGTTTTTATCGTATAGTTTCCAAACTACTAGACCAATTTTAACCATTCTTTAAGTAAATAACATGGGCTATAATATTATTTTGTTACGATTGAACAATTTAAAACATATTATTGAACCAAAAGCTTGATGAGGGATAAAATTCCAGGCCGCAGACCCTCCGGACGCCGCAGCACTTATGGTCTCCGAATCCAGAAATTAGTAAGAGGTACTGCCGTGCTGTATTGCGGTCGAATTGGGCCTGCACGGCCGAGGAGGTAACTCTCACGATACCGCGTTAAGTGATGGCTATACTGGAGCGTTTAATATCCTTTTTTAGATGGTCCGCTACGAGTTATGCCAAGTACCATCCTGCTTTTGTGGTCACGAAATTGAGACAAGAGACCATGTTCTGTAGGAATGTGTTTGATTGTTGTTGTAAAGACGAGCGAACTGCAATGTTGGATGGCATCTTCCGGACTACAGTGGACCCATCTATCATCAGGATTTAGTCGCAAACGAACAAAGTTTTGGTCAGCTGAAGAGATTTGCGCATACATGGCACACTTAGAGGAAGGACATGTGATGACGTAGCTGCAAAAACCAGGACTGACAGGGCCAATGACGACTTCTGTCTCTGTGACGTCAGGCCCCAGAAAGGGGAGAGTGGTATAACGAGAGGGCACTTGAGCAGTTTGTAGGGAGTCAAGAATTTCACGTTGGGGAACAAAGTCGACGAGCAAACCTCCGTGCATCTCCCGCGATTAGCTCCGTATACCGAGAGGTGGGTAGGAGCATGGGTGGTTGGTGGGTTCATTACGAGTATAGGGTGAAGGAGGGCAACTGGGCAATGTGTCTGCACATGCGGATGTTAATGGGCGTCTGTAGCCGACGCCCGACGCCCACAAACATCCGCATAGAGGCTATACAGGTGCGCCCTCCTTTCTCCTTCCACCTCCATGGGCCACCGGCTACAAATGTTTGTCAATAAGTGCCATTGGTCCATCCTGGGGTGGTGTATCCATTGCGCATATATAATACATTTACTTATTAGCTGGTGGATGGTTTTAGCCACGTAGTAGGAGTACTAAATGGTAAGATTCCAATTCGAGTAATGGGCCGGGTCTACCAGATGATAAAAACCGCCGGACGCCACCCAGATTGAGAATTACCCCCGTAAAAAACATATTTATGTGAATATGGTCAAAACGTCGCCTACTTTTTTTGCTTGAAATGCACTTCAGGCATGTCCCTAGGTCGCGTCGGAGAGAACCTGTGGGTGTATGGGAAAGAACCGATGATCGCTTTCCCGAGGGGAGGGGCCACGGGAAACTATGGCACACGTCCGATATAAAATAATGCCGGATTATTACTTTCTTTGCGTCTGTTTTACTACAAAAACGTCACCATTTAAATTTTAAAAGATGACGTTTTTATCATTTAATGATCTATATCTGGGAAAACATATTTGAAATTGCCGATATAAAGTACCTCTAGGCTCTATCCCTAAGAACAATAATAATTATTCTACTCTAATTTAAAACTAGACCCCAGAAAGAAGAGAAAAGAACGTTCCAATGATTGTTTTTTTTTAATTTACTTACGATGTAATGTTTGTACTTTGTTATTGTAGCACGGTCAGCATAAAAATACCTGAACAGCTCCAGATTAATATATAGCCGTATTTTTTCTATTACTACACAGACACAGCTCACTTATAATAATATCTGTGGATTTTAGACACTATGTTGGTCTTTCCCCGTGGTAAGTACCGTAAGGACTTGTGTTACATCCATGACGTAGGCGGGATTCGAACTCGCGACCCCTGGTGCAACATGCCCCGCTTATACGAGCACTGGACTGCGCCAGTAGGTCGTCATTTATATTTTAAAAAAAGAAGATAATGAGTGTCTTTCTTGTCCTCGCTGGTCTAGTCTCATTTTCGTCCTCACGCGCTTCGCCTGTACCCACCCCGCTCCAAGAACGCTCGGCGGGCAGAACGCCGGCCTGTACTGGTACACACTGGTGCAAGAACTGTAGTCGTTGCATTCTATAAAACATAAGCGATTGCATAGACACCAAAGTGTTGCATCACATGTCAAGATTGCAATATAAGTTCAGTGGTACAGGCCTAAGTGCCCTAAAGCCTCCCCTACCTCTCTACCTCTTAGTAAGATGTGAACCTAAGGACTCAACATCCTGCCAAGAGGTAGAGACGCAGTCCTTCCCGAAGGAGCTGACGGCCTTGTCGCACATCAAACCGCCTGCAGCGCAGTGGCGTATCGCGCTCTGGCTGGGGTTCATAATGAAGGGTAAAGATTACTCACAAAAAAAAAATTTTTACGCAACTTTGGGGCGTAAAAAAGAGGCAGATACGGCGGTAGCTATGCCCCTGAGCGCAGGGCATCTAGTATCATCGATCAGTACTCCAAGCACCTTGGTCAGACGCACACGCGACAGAGGCGCCAAGCATCTTACGGTCGGTACGCTTTAAAGGCGCTTTCATGATTATACTCTGCGACTTAGCTGTAGATAATTTTAGTTGCGTCCTCCGATCATATACAGATTTTGATATGATGGAACATTTCGGTTCGATGGTAGTGTGTGTCGATTGGGAGCGTCAAATCGTCGGCGTATGCTACAAAAGCGCACTCCTTTGAGTATCAGCAATCGAAGATCATCCAGGAAGCTTCATAGTGTAGGGTCTAATACCCTTAACTTTTTTATGGTTTAGGGAGGCGAACGAGCAGTCGGTGACATTTGCATAACCACCGAGGCCCATATAGTCTACCACCGCCTACTTATCACACTGGGATATCCCATCCCTTCCTCCTTTTGTCCAATTAGCTACTCTCACAAACCGCCCGTACGTAAGCCCCCTTTCGTGACTGCCTAAATCGTCTGCAAGCTAACAAGAGCCTCAGCTAGTCACAATCACTTAGAAACCAATATATTATGTAGATTGTAGACACATACCAAACATAAAATGTTATGTTAGCTATGTATGCAAGATATATTTCCTCTAGTTAGACTTGCAAAAGTATGCAATTTAATTAGGTATAAAGTTTGCACAATTATTTTCCAAGATAAGTAAGGGTCAATTCACACCAAAAGCGAGGCGAAGCGAAGCGCAGTTTATGCGTCATATGAATTTCAACTTTATAATAATTACTATAATACTTATTATCGCATGAGAAACTCGAACGAGTCGCGCGGATTTC
>LUGF01019277.1:54228-66296 GCA_001625245.1 Calycopis cecrops | reverse complement strand
TTATAGACAAGGAAAATAATTACATCACATCCCTTTCCTTTTAATTAGGGTTGAACCAAACTGTTTTTAATTCTATACATTATAATATGACTGAATATTTAAAGGAATCTCCATTGTAGGTTATTTAGAATTGTTAACTATTAACTATTAGCACATGTGAAACGTTCTAACTTAAAAGACGTGTGATAAACAGCCTTTTCAGAAGAGATATTAGACGGAGTATTCAACAAAATGATTAAAAATCCATTTAGTCTACTTTTGATGACGAAGAAATTTCTTAGTTAAATTATGAAATCTTCATCCTTCTTCTCGAAAACAAAATAAAATTACTTGTGAAAACTTTTATCTAAGACTACAATACATTTAATATAACTGGTTTCAATGATGTATCCGAACGAATTACAAATTTCGTTTTCATTTTAAATTCTTATTACTAATTGTATTTCATAATAATGATTTTAAAATTATTTTAAGGCTTTTCCTAATAACATAAAAACATAATAATAATCGATGATAATTTTATTTAAAGAAACAGTACGTATACGATTAAAGTAATTTTGTAATTGCAGCGTCACTTCCGTTTTGCAGGGCATAGGGTTGAACATAAAGAAGTACAAGGGGAACAAGAGAAATTATGTGTAAGTTTATTTTATTTATGTAGTTATATAATTAATTATCGTTGTATTTCATTTAAAATATTTTATTACAAAACTCGTAAACGAGACAAACTCGAGATCTAGATCAAATTTATAATTTTTATGTACTATTGTACAACATAATATCTACAACAAGGGTCATAGCAAAAAATTTAAAGGTCACAAGTGACGATGTATTCAAGTTTACCCATGAAACACTTTCTATAGCATAGGAAGCAAACGAGCAGTTTGGACATCTGATGTTAAGTGATCACCAACGGCCACAGACATCCGCAACACCAGAGGTCTAATAAATGCGTTGCCCATCTTTCAGTTGTCGTCTTTTGTTTCGTGTCGGCCCGGAAATACCGAGGGGCAGCTGATTCTATTATAGCGGTTGCGCGCGTAATTAAATAGCGCTCGCACAGTTTAAGTTCCTTTTTTTTAGCATAAGGGGGTAAAATGTAAATGAGCAGTCGAAATCATTTTTATGCCTACCGTCACCCTTAGAGGCTACACACATGCGTTGTCCTCCATTTTCCTCCCTCCTATTTGGGTCACCGGCTACTTACATATCGTGTCATGAAACGCGACGGCACAGCTGTGACTTTACGCTGGTGCAGGTGTCGTGTAAGAGCGAGGTACCTCTCCAGTCGTGGCGGTCCAATTCGGATGCATGCATGCATGCAGCGTGGCACTACCTCTTACTAAACATACTCTTTTTTTTGGTAAGAGGTAGTGCCACACTGCATGCTTGCATGCAGTCGAATTCGGCCGGCACGACCGGGGAGGTACCTCTCGCTTACACGAGACTGGCGTAAAGTGACAGCTGTGCTGTCGCGTTTCGTGCGGTGTGTAGGTAAGTAGCCGGTGGCCCATGGAGGTGGGAGGAGAAAGGAGGGCAGCGCATCTGTATAGCCTCTATGCGGATGTTTGTGGGCGTCGGTAGTCATGAAAATGGCTCCGGCTGCTCGTTAGCCCTCCTATATAAAAAAAAAAAAAAAAAAACTCTTACATATCATTTATCTTATAGATCAGCGGTCGGCAACCTTTTGACACGCGCGAGCCACAAGGTGGCGAAATAAACTAAAGGTGGGTCACACAGCACACTTGTGATATTAACCCTAGGAGCCAGTATAATTTGATATTTATAAGTTACAAGCTGCGCTCCGCGGTTTCACCCGCGTAAATTTCGATCCCGTTGAATATATAAAATCATCCCTGATCATTTTTTCGGCATAAAGACTATCCTGTGTTAATTTAAATTACTCTCTATGTGTGTGCCAAATTTCATTAAATCGGTTTCGCAGTTTTTGCGTGAAGGAGTAACAAACAAACGTACAAACTTTCGCATTTATAATATTAGTAGGTCGATTTCACGGGCCACATGTGAGACCGCATTCGTGTTGCCGGCGATGTTATAACTCATAGATCATGATCAAAACACGGCCCAAATATTATTTTATGTTACATTCTTGCATTGCAGCAAAATCGAGTCGTCACAACCGGTTCTCCCGTAAAATATTGTTTTTACATGACGCGTATCGTTTTTGTGCTTACCGGTGGGAAGATCCTCATTTATTAATGAATCAATATTTTTTTACGATATAAGTACTTAAATTGCTGTTATGTAATAACTAATAAGGCCGCCTTTACGCACACAAATTTACTGTACCTATTTTATTTCTTCCTTGTATGTATTTATTGTCTGTATTTTATGTAATGTATAAAGAATATTTCATTCCTTTTTATTCATTCAATCATTCATTTATTTATTTAATTTTGATCCAATACATGTATCTTTCTTTTAATATATTACCTACTGGTGTGCCAAATTTCATGAAAATCGGTTCAGGATAAAAACTATCCAGTTAAAAAAAGTACTGTATGGATTTACTTGCATGAATATTACTAACAGATCGGGTCAATATAATATAGGCTACTACTCTTACTCCCCACAAGCCTGTTAGACTCAGATATGGGTGGGCCTAGCTGTAGGGTACAAGGCTTGAGGATATAGGCACTATATCTGGCTCTGGAATGTACTTTTATAACATTAGTCATGAATGATATAAAAGTCGATTCCAGAAGTTTAATATTCTTTTTTGAAATACTTTTTCAAGGTCGCAGACGCCGGCACTGCTCCAAGGACATGTACGAAGATAGTTATCCACGCGTTATGTTCTTCGCATAGGACAAAAATATTTTGTTTTATTTCATAAATCGAATGTATTATCTAGTTTGGACCTAATCTGAAAATTTGGCCGGTTTTTAATAAATAACCCTACATAAAAGTACTGTTATGTAGTATAATAAATATTATGTCCATGTTTAATAAATATAAAGAAGGTACTTAACAACTTTTATTATAAATTTCAAATAATAAGACTAAAATTTAAATTTTTTAATATTAGACAGATCATTAGAAAACATTTTAAATTCTAAAATTAAACTTACTCGTAAGAAATAGTAGGGAGTATGTAATTAAAATATTTTTAAGTATTAATAATTAGTTTTGTTTGTTGACAAGTCGTCTGGTCTTGAAAAATTTACGTTCTTTGATTTTGGAATCATCCTTTGCTTGTGAAAGTGATGTAGAGCCCTGCAAAGAAAAATAAAGTTATTGATGCACTAATAATATAATAATTTTACTTCTATTTTGAAGTTGATAAATTAAACAAGAAATTTTAGCAAAAGTTAGAGATTTACTTGCATGCATATAGCCGAATTGGGTCGGCACTCGGCACGACCGGGGAGGTACCACTCACTTACACGAAACCGGCATAAAGTGACAGCTGTGCTGTCGCGTTTCGTGCGGCGTGTAAAGTAGCCGGTGGCCCATGGAGGGAAGAGGAGGAAAGGAGGCAGCGCATATGTATAGCCTCTATATCGGTAACCATGAAAATGTCTCCGATTGCTCGTTTGCCTCCTTATACCATAAAAAGAAACAGTGAATGTTCGGTAAAGGTGTCCGATACGTGTATGCACCTACTACCTAGTTAACACATTACCCATTTGCCCGCTGGCCGCTACTGTACCTTCTCCGTGGTTTTCGGTTTAGGTCCGCCGACGGGGCGAGCGGGCGCGTCTCTGCGCCGCTTGAGCGCGGCCACCGGTCTCGGCGACAGGTTCTCGCCGCGCGCTAACGCTTGGAAGCGCCTATTCCCAGTCATCGACTGCCAACAATTTAATCAGAGTATACAAGTAGCTGTGTCGTGCGCATTAATAAACTTCAACCTCCTATTCGAACCCTTTCAGGGCTTGTAGGGGGAAGTTCTAAAAGTGCTACAGTAGTACACACTAACATTTTCACAGGAACCCCTATACCAAGTTTGAAGTCCCTAGGTACAGTTGTTTCGGCTGTACTTTGATATATTATACAAATTTATTATATATATACAAATAATACAAGATTGATAAAAGCGAGATCATTAAATGAAACCACATATTTAGTGTTAAAAGAGGTTGCGCCATGCTGCACACAACTTAGTGTGAAGCCGAACTGGGCAGGCGGCAGGCGCGACCGGGGAAGTACCTCTCTCTCACTTGATATCGACGTGAAGTGACGGCAATGTAAATTGTTGTCGCGTTTCGTTCGATTTGTGAGAGTTCCGGATGGCCCAACCCCCCCCCCCATGTCATGGCAGCACAGAGTAGTCACAGATTACCCCAGGAGGGTACCGGCATTTACTATGCAGGAGAATCCCTTTTATTTATCCCCCAATTTAAACGTCGTCCACCACCATCTCGAGACTGAAAAACCGGCTTTGCTCTTCCTAACCGAAACGCAGATATCCTGTCCGATCGATACATCCTACCTATCGTATCCTAGGTATGAGCTTACACACTCCTTTTTGCCGCATGCTGGAGTGTGTGCCTACATCTGAGAGGATATTTGCTTTCGACGCCTCTGCTATCTTGAAGAGGGGGATCTCTCCATCATTTGGGTACGGGTAGACAGCGAGGACCAGCCCGGCATCTACGCATGCCTTTATAGATCCCATAGTGGTAATACCGAAACAGACCGACTCCTCGAGCACATCGAAAAGTCTACAGATTCCCTGCTGAAACAGATCCCAACCGCAGAGATCGTGATTCTTGGCGACTTCAACGCCCATCACGCCGAATGGCTGAACTCGCGTTCTACCGATCATGCGGGAAGATCTGTTTACGACTTTGCCTTGGCGTATGGAATGATACAACTGGTGTCAACACCTACGCATATCCCGGATTTGCAAAACCATTCGCCTTCCCTGTTGGACCTTCTGCTGACCTCCAAACCGGACGGCTATCAAGTTTCTGTGGATGCTCCACTGGGCTCGTCAGACCACTGCTTGATCCGGAGTTCAGTGCCAGTAAATCGCATATCGCGGCCACGTTTTGAAGGCTGCCGGGCGTCTGGCACTATGGTCGGCAGATTGGGATGAGATGCGGCTCTTTTTTGCATCCTACCCTTGGGGGCGGATTTGCTTCTCGCTGGATGATCCTAATGCTGTTGCGGACTCTATTGCTGATGTGGTGCTCCAGGGAATGGAACTGGTGGAACACACTCGGTGGTACCCATTGGTGGTAGATCGCAGCCTTGGTTTCGACGCACCTGCAGATTAGCATTGCGCTATAAGCAGGAATGCTACCGGGCCTGAGCTTTTGCGGCAGCATCCCAGAATGAACAAGCCAGTGCACTCAAAAAGAAGTATAATTACGCTGCCAGGTCCTTCAAAAGAGCTATCGACAAGGCAAAGTCTGAATACGTGGGCAGAATTGGCGAAAAACTAGTGCGCCTTCCCTCCAAAACCAAAACCAAAAAGCACGTGTTCCTGAGAACACGTGCTTTTTGATCCCTCGCTAAGGCTATCCTTGGGAATTTTGCTCAGCCGTCCTTACCATCTCTGCACCGGAGTGATGACTCGTTGGCCCATGTCGCAAGAGAGAAAGCCGATGTCTTGGGCTTTCTTTTTGCGTCCAACTCCACTTTGGTTGATCAAGGAACTCCACCACCCAGCATTCCGCGGTGCGAACACTCCATGCCGGACATTAAGTTCTGGCAGAGTTCTGTGCGTAAAGCACTACTTTCTTTGGAAATCCATAAGTCGAGTGAGCCCGATGGCATCGCACCGATTGTGCTACGGACATGTGCTCCGGAGTTGGCACCGGTGTTGACGCGTCTTTTCCGATACTCCTACTCTGTTGGCGTCGTCCCAAGCTCCTGGAAGACAGCTTTAGTGCACCCGATCCCAAAGAAAGGCGACCGCTCGAATCCATCCAACTACCGACCAATTGCGATTACCCCCTCGTTTTCCAAAAGTATGGAATCTGTCATAAGCTGCCAGCTCCTGCGTTATTTAGAGGAACATCAACTACTCAGCGACCGTCAATATGGTTTCCGTAAAGGACGCTCGGCTGGAGACCTACTAACCTATTTAACGCACCGGTGGGCGGAGGCAGTTGAAACGAAGAGGGAGGCATTGGCGGTTAGTCTGGATATAGCGAAGGCCTTTGATCGGGTATGGTACAAAGCGCTCCTTTCAAAGCTTCCCTCGTACGGACTACCCGGGAAATTATGCGATTGGATCACTAGTTTTCTGACAGATCGCAGCAGCAGCAGTCGATAGTGCATGCTCGGACCTCAAATCTGTCAACGCTGGTGTTCCGCAAGGCTGTGTTTTGTCTCCCACGCTCTTTCTTCTGCATATTAATGACATGCTGCAAACCAGCGGCACTCATTGCTATGCAGATGACAGCACTGGTGATGCAATATACACTGGCCACGCCAATATTTCTCGGGAATACGTCACTGAGTATCGGAACAAACTTGTGTCCGAAGTCGAATCTCTGTTAGACAAAGTCTCGGAATGGGGCCGACTTAATTTAGTCCAATTTAACCTCATTAAGACACATCACACAAGTTTGCGCATTTACCACTAAACCCCGTTCGACGTATATCCTCGTCTCCAGAATACTCCCCTAATGGCCTCAGCTAATATCGGTATACTTGGTGTCGACATATCGAGTAACGTTCAGTTCCGCGGTCACTTGGAAGCGAAGGCTAAATTTGCCTCTAAAAAGCGGGGTGTTCTCAGCAGGGCGAAGCAGTACTTCATGCCAGCGCATGTGCTACAACTATACAAAGCACAGGTACGACCGCACATGGAGTACTGCTCTCACCTTTGGGCTGGAGCCCCTCAATATCAACCCGCTCCATTTGACCGCATCCAACGTAAAGCGACTCGAATCGTTGATGATCAACGTGTATCCGATCGGCTTGATTCTCTGGCGTTACGGAGAGATGTAGGCTCGCTCTGCATTGTCTACCGTATTTACAACGGGGAGTGCTCCGAGGAGTTGTTCGGGTTAATACCCGCAGCAAAGTTCCACTTTAGGACATCGCGGCAGAACTCCAAGTTCCACCGCTACCACCTGGATGTCCCAAAGTCTACAACTATGCGTTTCAGAAACTTATCTTTAATAGTTTCGAACTAACTGTCGGCACTTATAGTAAATGTGGTTTCATTTAATGCCTCTCGCTCTTATCAACCCTGTGTAAGTCAATCAGGTTTTTCTTGTGTAGATTTAGCTGACTTTGAGTAGGCAGTAAGATGTTGTGCGATCACTTCGCGTCTCAACTCACATCGAGCGAGCCGTCGTCCACGCTGCTGTCGCTGAAGCGCAAACTGTACAGTATGTCCTCTACCGTGGGCTCGGTGCGGGGCCCCGCGAGTTCTTTCTTCTTCAGTATCGGCGATGTCCGCGCGCTGTCGCCCTGTGGATATAACAACAGTAGTGTGCACTAGCGCATGGAGATAACACACGGCTCGGCGTCACCACTATACAACGGATATGTATATTCCATATATAAATATGTATGTATTTCATAGATATAATTAACATTTTTAGTATGGAAATACCTAAATTTATTTATCTCAGTGTCTAGGGAAAGGGGGAGAAGAGGCTATGAGTTAAAGTGCGCGGTACACACGCTTCAGTTATCAATCAGTTGTTGAATTTATTGCCATTGATGATTTACCAGACTGTGTTCCAACGTAGGAGGACAGCAGACAAGACAGCCCAGTATCGTAGTAACGTTGTATTAATAATGTTATTCTGACGACCCGCAGAGCTCATGTTGAAGGCGGTCCAAGTAAGTAAACGTCTGTGCTCAGTTGAAAATGTAAAATAGAGAAGTTGCCTTGGAGGGCGAGAACATGACGGCGTTGTCGTCGAGGTCAGCGGGCGGCGGCGGCTGGAGCGGGCCCGTCAGCTCCTTCTGTATGTTGTCGATGGTGCCCTGCATGCCCTGGATCTTCTCGTGTAGACGCTCCTGTGCAAATACTTCAAATATTATGTTTAATCTATAATATTTTTCTTTTTATTATTGTAAATAATAACGCACAAAGTCCAAAGTATAAAATGTTTGTCAGAGTTCGCATTTAAACCTTTTTAATAATTACCACCTTGGATTTGTAAGGCTAGTATTTTGTACATAAGCTGTGTATAAAGTACAAACTACAAGTAAAGTAATATATGCCCTGCTAAAGAACCTATAATAAGTTGTACTCGTTACACCTACTTGTTCGGCAGTAGAGGAGGTATCTAAGTATGTACTAAAGTAAGGTGGCGTTACAATAACCTTTTCATGTCTCATCTCTACGATGATAGACATCTGCTTCGACAACGACTCTTCTTTATCCTGAAAATTAAATCAGCAATTAAACACACACTTATTAGTTATTTGCTCTTTTTAGAACGGAAAGTAGGAATGTAACATGCATTCAATGTAATTTAATTACGCGACAATCAGTGGCGTCGCCATACCGCTCGAGGCCCGTGGCAAATTGTAGTTACGCCAATGGCAAAAATGTTGTCTGATTGTTTCAGATTCCTTAAATTAGAGCAAGTAAATTTCGCATAGAAATATGCCGCGTCGTCTCACCTTGACGGTCTTCCCCAAATATTCTATTTTATTGGCCATCTTGTTCTGCTTCTCCCGTTCCAACTCTCTTTCTCTGTCCGTCTCCAGCTTCAGCCTCTGTAGGGTCTGCTCCAATTTGGCACGTGCATCTGTTCCAGTCTTTAATTCACACATCATTTTTGTGATGGTGTTCATCTTGGAACCGAGTTCTTTGTCCTTGGCTTCCAGCTCCGTGTTCTTTGAATTAATTTCTTTTTTCTTAGAATCGAGTTCCCGGAGTTTCGCATCAAGCTCTACGCTCTTTAAGGTCATTTCGCTCCTTATTGACTCAAGCTCATTATTCTTTAAATTTAGCTCATTCTCCATTGACTCAGCTTCTTTATTTTTGAGATCCATCTGCTCGTTCTTTGAACAAAGCTCCTTGCTCATTGAATCTAGTTTCTTTTTTATAGAATCTAGTCCTTCATTCTTCACTTGGAGCTCCGTTACTATAGACTCGATCTCTTCTTTTTTTGTCTCCAATTGATTAGTAAGCTCTTGTATCTGAACTTGCATTGCATTTCTGTAAACAGAAAATATTGGGTGCATTACAATTGAAAATAAACTGTTTCTCAACTGCGTCACGCAACCAGAGTATATATTTTGTTAAGAACGAAAACTATTTTTAAGTGAAAAGTACATACTTAAGAGAGGTTAAATTTCATAAATTTAATCATATTGTTTCTGTTTTTGAATTGTTTCTGAAGGAAAAAAATCGGTTGCTGTAAAGGCGGTTTACTGACGATAGCTGTACGTGACAACGTATTAAGAAAATACTGATGGAATGGTAGCATTTTTCAAAAGAAAATTTTAATTTCATTTGTTTAATAGATTTTATGTATATAGAGAAGGAGGTAATTGGAAATCACAATGAAATTGATCAAGTTAGATTTATTTATACGCATAAATACAATTATGTCTATTTTTTTTACAATTTATTTTTACGAGTATAAATGTGCGTTGAGCAATTATTGTTTTACAACTTTTAAACATGTGTAATATTTAATTCCTTACAATCTGTGTTATTCTGTTGAGAATAGGACGATGATAGTAAAAGTAGGTAGGTAGGTAGGTATTTTTTTACCATCCAGGTAACCATCGAAATACCCATATAAAATTTCAACCCAATCGGTCAAGCCGTTTAGAAGTTGACATTCCGACAACAGCGCCACCTACCAGATCCAATTGTATTTTTATACCGTCCAGGTAACCATCGAAATACCCATATAAAATTTCAGCCCAATCGGTCAAGCCGTTTAGAAGTTGACATTCCGACAACAGCGCCACCTACTGGATCCAATTGTATTTTTATACCGTCCAGGTAACCATCGAAATACCCATATAAAATTTCAACCCAATCGGTCAAGTCGTTTAGAAGTTGACATTCTGACAACGGCGCCACCTACCGGATCCAATTGTATTTTTTGACTTTGCCATCCAGGTAACCATCGAAATACCAATATAAAATTAGCGAGGTAACGCCGTATAGCGAGGTAACGCCGCATAGCGAGGAAACGCCGCATAGCGAGGTAACGCCGTATAGCGAGGTAACGCCGCATGTTGTCTTACTTTTTCGTACAGCCGGCTCTATCGAATTATAAGACGTTGTCACGTCAAAAACTGTAAAAAGTAAGTTGTTCTTTTACTAGTGACATTAGACATATTAAGGCGCTATAGGTCCCAAATGCGATCCGCCTAGTTAAATTTGCGTGGACGGCGCTCGAAAATAGCGACAATATTTAGATTAATATTATTTTATAAAATTAACCATACGCTTATTTAAAAAAGTGACTCCTAAAATTTCTTCGATTACTTATTGGGAATAGATACATATTTTAGTTGTGAATATAACTTTGATAGTTATTAAATAGTTTAGATTTAAAAATTGATGGAAACGTCAGAAATAGTGTTTTTTCATTAAAGTTTACGATTTTTTTCTATCGAGGCAAAATTCTTTAATCGTGTTTCGACGCCCTAAGAACTATGCCGTATTTTGTTAACATTAACCACAGCTAAAAAAAATATGATAAACAATAGTTTTTAAAGGTTACCTTTTGAATATACGTGAGCACGGATTGACAAATTTGGAGCCCATTTCGCCTTAAGTTGTATTTTACTAATTAACTTTTTATAAACGTTTGACTAGTTTCTGAATCATTAACGTAATAATAAAGAGTGCTTTACGGCTTCTTTTGTTTTTCCAAGTATCTAATTCTGCAGTTACCCTTGAGTTCACATTTTTAGGGTTCCGTAGCCAAATGGTAAACATTGAACCCTTATAGATTCGTCATGTCTGTCTGTCCGTCCGTCCGTCCGTACGTCACAGTCATTTTTTTACGAAATTATTAGGCCTATGTAGTTGAAACTTTGTTCGTATTCAGTAGAGGTAGTGCCATACTGCATGCTTGCGAGCAGTCGAATTGGGCCGGCACGACCGGGGAGGTACCTCTCGCTTACACGAGACAGCCGTAAAGTGACAGCTGAGCTGTCGCCAGTTTTTTATAGATTTTGATACATAGGTAGTTAAAAAGCAATTTTACATAACACAGCAATACTCACATATATGCGTCATAGTCCCGTTTTAATTTTCCATTTTCATTTAACTCTCTGTCAAAGGCAGATTTGAGTTCTTCTATTACAGTTACCTTGGTTGTAACCTCTTCTTTGCAACTCACCAATTCTGAAGTAAGTTTGTCAATCTCAGTATTCCTTAGTTGAACCTCATCAATATGTTTGTTGATGACCTACAAAAGCAATTTGCAGAATGAACATTGAAAAGAGTAACGAAGTCACATTCATTCGAAGATTTCAACCATTACGATATTTTTAATTCTATCAAAGAATATTTCGAGAGAGCAATAGATATTTATGTATTTGCCTATCTTGAGGAACCTAAGTTTATAGATTAGGTTTCTCAAGATATAGCTTGAGATGTAAAATACTTTGAACACATTTCAGTAAACCGGTTTATTGTAATAACAAAATGAACATTTTATTAATATTAAATAAAACTTTACCGCATCCTTATGAGTTATGTCCAGTAGGAAACAGTCTCGTTCTGTCAGCAAAGCTTTCGTCTCTTTCTTCACCTCGTCGTACAGTAAAGTAGCTTCCTTTAATTGGATTAAAGGGAAAACGTTATCTCAAGTAAATGTTAATTTCAGTCACATTTTAATAAAGAAGACCAGTTGTAGTGAAAAAGCACAAAACTACACATGAATCTTTTTATTTAAATAAATATAGATTACAGACTGCAAATTCTCAAAAACTAATATAAATGTTTATACAGGAAGAACGACCAAGTAAGACTAACCTCGCCACCTACTAGCACGTTTGTATTTTACATTGAGTCTTTAAATCAAATTCAATACCCATGCTTTAGCTATATCCTTACCACCTCCCCGCCTGCAAGTTTCACTCACCCGGACTTGAGTTTTCATGTCGTTGATCAGAGAAGCGGCCTTTTCGTGATCTTCCTCCATGGC
>LUGF01019277.1:40676-51256 GCA_001625245.1 Calycopis cecrops | reverse complement strand
AAGCCGTTTAGAAGTTGACATTCCGACAACGGCGCCACCTACCGGATCCAATTGTATTTTTTAACTTTGCCATCAAGGTAACCATCGAAATACCCATATAAAATTAGCGAGGTAACGCCGTATAGCGAGGTAACGCCGCATAGCGAGGTAACGCCGCATAGCGAGGTAACGCCGCATAGCGAGGTAACGCCGTATAGCGAGGTAACGCCGCATGTTGTCTTACTTTTTCGTACAGCCGGCTCTATCGAATTATAAGACATTGTCACGTCAAAAACTGTAAAAAGTAAGTTGTTCTTTTACTAGTGACATTAGACATATTAAGTTGTATTTTACTAATTAACTTTTTATAAACGTTTGACTAGTTTCTGAATCATTAACGTAATAATAAAGAGTGCTTTACGGCTTCTTTTGTTTTTCCAAGTACCTAATTCTGCAGTTAGCCTTGAGTTCACATTTTTAGGGTTCCGTAGCCAAATGGTAAACATTGAACCCTTATAGATTCGTCATGTCTGTCTGTCCGTCCGTCCGTCCGTACGTCACAGTCATTTTTTTACGAAATTATTAGGCCTATGTAGTTGAAACTTTGTTCGTATTCAGTAGAGGTAGTGCCATACTGCATGCTTGCGAGCAGTCGAATTGGGCCGGCACGACCGGGGAGGTACCTCTCGCTTACACGAGACAGCCGTAAAGTGACAGCTGAGCTGTCGCCAGTTTTTTATAGATTTTGATACATAGGTAGTTAAAAAGCAATTTTACATAACACAGCAATACTCACATATATGCGTAATAGTCCCGTTTTAATTTTCCATTTTCATTTAACTCTCTGTCAAGGGCAGATTTGAGTTCTTCTATTACAGTTATCTTGGCTGTAACCTCTTCTTTGCAACTCACCAATTCTGAAGTAAGCTGGTCAATCTCAGTGTTCCTTAGTTGAACCTCATCAATATGTTTGTTGATGACCTACAAAAGCAATTTGCAGAATGAACATTGAAAAGAGTAACGAAATCACATTCATTCGGAGATTTCAACCATTACGATATTTTTAATTCTATCAAAGAATATTTCGAGAAAACAATAGATATTTATATATTTGCCTATCTTGAGGAACCTAAGTTTATAGCTTAGGTTTCTCAAGATATAGCTATTGATATAGCTTGAGAAGTAAAATACTTTGAACACATCTCAGTAAACCGGTTTATTGTAATAACAAAATAAACATTTTATTAATATTAAATAAAACTTTACCGCATCCTTATGAGTTATGTCCAGCATGAAACAGTCTCGTTCTGTCAACAAAGCTTTCGTCTCTTTCTTCACCTCGTCGTACAGTAAAGTAGCTTCCTTTAATTGGATTAAAGGGAAAACGTTATGTCAAGTAAATGTTAATTTCAGTCACATTTTAATAAAGAAGACCAGTTGTAGTGAAAAAGCACAAAACTACACATGAATCTTTTTATTTAAAAAAATATAGAATACAGACTGCAAATTCCCAAAAACTAAAATAAATATTTATATGAAGGGGAAGGAAGACCGACCAAGTAAGACTAACCTCGCCACCTACTAGCACGTTTGTATTTTACATTGAGTCTTTAAATCAAATTCAATATCAATGCTTTAGCTATATCCTTACCACCTCCCCGCCTGCAAGTTTCACTCACCCGGACTTGAGTTTTCATGTCGTTGATCAGAGAAGCAGCCTTTTCGTGATCTTCCTCCATGGCGGCCACCTTTTCTATCAGCTTGTTGTTCTGATCGCAGACGCTCTTCGTGTACTCGTCCTGATTCGCCAGCGCTTCTTTCAATTCTTTTTCGTCGTCTTGCAGGTCTTTTATCCTATTGACGTTTAGTTTGTTTTATTTTGTTGATGTTAGTCTCCACTAATCCGCTCTAGATTTGTTGGTGACTGATTTCAAGGCTATTTTTAAGTAAAGTACGACGAAGTACGACACAGGAGACCTAAGGTTTTCAATAAGCCCTAAGAGTTACTAATAACAAAACAAAATTATAATTAGCAGTATATAGTAGCAAATATACGACAAACAAGTATCCGCAGTCCTACTATACTGTCACTATCTAATAAGATAGTTCAAACAGCGCTACAGATTTTCGTGAAATTGGGCAGAGAAATAAATGTGATTCCTGAGAAAAAGAAAGAAAAGAGTTCCTCTTTTAACCAACTGCAGCTTTATAGTATTGTAATTCTCGCATGACGCTCACGGCTATAAAGTTAGCTTGCAAATATTAAAAACTTACTGTTTGTCTTTCTGTTGGACGATGTTCCTTGCCTCGTCTATGTGTGAGTTGTACTCTGAGATCAACTGCTTCAAGTCCTTCTGCAGAGTCGATATCATTTCTTCTTTCTAATTTGAAAAAACATCACATAGATAATTTTAAATATTTATTTTCACCGTTAATCTAGCCACTACTAAACAATGAATTTGCGTAGTAGAAGAAACGAGCAAAATATATTTGAAAAAAAATTTAAATCTGTCTGCCATATGCATGCTAAAGCTTAACTCATTAAAAATGCGAATAACTCACCTTCTCCAGATCAAATGTGCACTTGTCTAAAGCCCTGCTCTGCTCGTGGTTGGTTTTGGTGAGCTCCTGCTCCGCCGCCTGCAGTACCGCCACTTTTTGTTTCAGCTCGACAATTTCTGACTCCGTTTGCTGCTTGAAAGCCGTGAAGAACTGAACGATTTGATTTTCATGATCGTTCATCATTTTTGCTAAAACGGACATATTAATAAGGGACATTATAAAACACTTAAAAAGTATGGAATTTGACAGATGTCAGTTTAATATTAGGTTATTGGTCGGATAAAGTTAATCTGTTTAATAATAAGGGGCATAGAGGGTAGTGTCATAAAATATTATAGTCACTATAGCCACATGTATGTTTGTAGATTTCACGTTCGTTCACATTTTGATTAGTGCGAGCGCAAGTGTTTAGTGTTTAGTAAAAATTGCAACTTGCAAGTGATTAATTCAAGTTGTGTCCAATGCTGTTTAGTTGTTGTGTTTAGTACAAGTGATTTGTACGAAGTAAATTAAAATCAGGAGACAGGCGAGTGAGGGGAAGAGCGGAAGCGCGGGGCGGGTTGGGCGAGTGAGGGAAAAGAAAACGCGGGACTAGTCTATTAAAATTAAAGAAAAAATAGAACATGTTTCTAAACACTTTACTAAACAGGTTACTGATCACTTGCACTAAACAGTAATTGTCTTCCACACCTGTATTCTACTAATTACTAAACACTACTGAACTACCCATAACGCGCAGCCTCAATAGCAAGCGCGCCAGTTCGAATTACTGCGATTTAAAACTTGATGAAACGAAAATGCGTCACCATAAAGAGAGATTGGTCAGCCTTGCACCTACTGAGACTCTCTGGCTCCCCTGGATCCCCTCTTCCTGGATAAGGTTCCTTTAGTACAAGGTCCTGTTCCTAGCGGCACTTACCTTTCTCCTCCAGTCCCGCGACGAGGCGCGAGCTCCTCTCGTGGCCCTGCAGCTGTTTCTGCTTCAGGTCGCGGACGACCTGGCCGGAGCGCTGGTAGGCGTCCCACAGCGCCGCTTGGTCCAACTTGCATCTGCTGAGGGTCTCCTTCAAACGCTCGCTGTACTCCTGCAGCACCCCGCTTATCTCGCGACTGCTGCTCAACCTGAAATGTGTTTTTAATCAGCTAGAGTTGCTGCTATAACAAATTTGCAGTGGGAAAAGTTAATTGTAATTGTGTTACGACATTCTTAGATACAGATCGACAACCCGCTTTGGAGCAGTGCCGAACGCACAGATAAGCTATGATAACGTATCACCTGCAGTAATTAGAAAGCTCCGACTGATCGTTTATTGCCTTGTCTTGACACCAGAAGACGAGGGGACCAAAGGAAGCAAAGCAAGACATCACATCCTATGGCCGCGGTGAAAAGATATGCATCACAGGCATGTGCAACTCGGGCGTTTTTTGGCCGCAAATAACCTAAACCCGTTACTATAAAAAGGTGTTACTTATTGAGCGTGTCCGGTCGGAGCCGGAGCTCCTCCTGGTACTGGCCCGAGATGGTCTCGTGCTGCATCTGCACCTCCACCATGTTCTGCTGCAGCCGCTCATGGTTACCCTCCACTTGATGCAACTTCTCTTTCAAGTCCCAGTAGGCGGTGTCTTGAGCAACCTTTAAAATAGATAAACATATAATTATAATACTTACACTTAATATATGCAATCATTTTGGCCTTTCCACATTTCATAAATTGTTCAAATTGTACACTACATACAACTATTATTTCAACGCAACTATTTAAGCTTGAAGTTACATAATCATGTAAATTTGTGAATTGTCGTACCGCCGACCGTTGCCGCGCAAAAAGTTCATTTAAAAACCTTCTTTTTAAATTGATTTGTCTGTACTAAACGAACTTAATTTAAAACTTTAAAATTAAATAATTTCGTTTTGGTAAAATAATAGAAAAACATACCTTCAGTTTTATCATTTTGGCAGTTTCTCGAGAAACTTTTTCTTTCAATTTTTCTCCATCTGCGTTTATACGTTTTATTGTCGAAACTTTACTTATTTCAGCAATCTCCATTTTAAAAAACCGATATTATTTCTATTCTAATTAAAATAATTTTACAAATTGCTTCAATTTTATAGGCCGCAATTAGTAGGTACGTAAGAAATTTAAATTATGCCGCTGCCCGCTCGTTGGAAATATTAATTTCATTCGTAATAAAATGGCGGTAAACATATTTTTTTTATTATGTGATAGACACGAGGCCTTTAATATTAAAAATTATTTCGTAACTTTTTTGTTTCATTAATTTATGTCTAAAATAGTAAAAGTTGACTGAAATAATAATAATAGAAGTAATAATAAAAAAATATGTTATTTTTTTTATTTTTTGATTGACTTTTCACCCACAATTTATCTGATAACTTTTGTCTGGTTAGTTACAAATTCTTAATTCCGTGTTCAAAATATTTTTTCAAAGTACATTTTTTTTTAATTTCCAAGTTGCAAAAGTGTACTGCTGTAAGAAATAGATTACATTTGATAATTTCTCGGCACGGCCTAAAGTAACACCATAGACTTAAATCTCCTGGTACCGACCACGTGTTCGCTGCCTGTTTTTGAAGCGTCAATGAACGTCCGCGGTAACCGAAAGGTTAATAAAAAGTATAGACGAAGCGCTGTTAACAATGTAATGAAGCCAGCAAAACTACACCCATTCCTGTATATACACGGTCTCACATACACATTTGACAACCAAACTACACCCAGATCAATAGTTTGTGACAGTTCGTCAATGGCGTATGACTTCCAAATAAATAATTGTTTATTACCTGAAAATGCCGAATTGTGTAGTGAAAGGCTGCAAAAATCATTCCTCGGGGAATAAAAAGCAAGAAGGACTTACATTTCATACGTAAGTAAACATAAAAATTCATATAATATTAAATAAATTTCAACAATTGTTTGACAGCTTTCAAAACGAAAATGTTGTCACTAGTAAGCGCCAAAATAGTCCCCGTTTATGGGGTTAGTTATTAATGTAACGAAACGTAATGTAATGTGATCACTGATCACTAATCACGTCCATTTACTACTCGGCCGCGTTAACATGGCACCTGGCTCAATTGATGAAGTTTATAGTACTGAGTGAAAAAAAATATTTACATATAAATGTTTTTTTTTAAGTATTTGATATTATATCAACATTTATTTTGTGCTAAGCCTTTATTATGAGCTTATTGCTGTGGCTACACCGGACGGAGGGACAGATTTAGTACAGGAGATAGAAGAAAGATAGAAACAAAACTTATAAGGAATTATATAATATACATTTATTTGTTGAAGCCCTTCAATAAATATCAATGGACAATCGATTCAAATGGATTCAATTGTGCCATGCATGTGGAGAATACGGCTTTACGCTCCGTACCATTCGACACAGTCGGAAAAAAATCCATGCCAGTCGTCACTGAAGACTGAGATGCGAAGCTGGCTAACAAAAAATAATATAAATTATGATACCACAATTACCAAACCAGAATTATACCAATTGATAAAAATAAATAAACTTAAAAAAATATGTGGTAGATGAATTATTGCTCTCAATAGCCACGAAATCGTACGTCTGCCACCTTACCACTGCAATTTAAATCCAATCAAACATATCTGGAATTTAATAAAACAAAGGGTGGCTGACAAAAATATCGATCAGTCAGAAAGACAAATAGAAAAAATAAAAGAGATAAGTAGCAGGTGGGCCGTGGAGGTGGGAGGAGAAAGAAGGGCAGCGCATTTGTACCTACAGTAATAATAAATAATAATAAAAAAAAGAAAAAATAAAAAAATAAACTTTTTTTTTTCATTTAAGGCCTCTCGCTTGTATCAACCTTGTACATAATAAATGTCAGGATATCTGTACCCTGCGACCTACGGATAACAGACTGATGGTTTGAAGGATATGGGTGGTAGATAGGATACTCACTGCTACCTGTCCGGACTCTTGCAGATAATTAAGGCGGTTTGTGTCTTCGCCACAGTGAATTACTAAACCTGAAGAAGTACCTATATTTACAACATCGTTGTCAAAAGTAAAAGAGAATTTATTCATATAAAGATTACATTATATACAAAACATTATTATTAGTGTGGTTCTACATACGTACAAATATAGTATACTAGTGTGCGCAGCGCTGGATTTAGGCTTACTGCCGCCCTAGGCCCGGTCTGATACGGCGCCCTTTTTATCCGACTACAGCGAAGCAAAAAGGAGGGTTTAGGACTTAAATTTTATCGTCCTGAAAATTTTTGCGCCCCCCCAATCGTGGCGCCCTAGGCCCGGGCCTCACGGGCCTATGCGTAAATCCGGCACTGAGTGTGCGTCTTAAAGAGTCAGCAACGCTGCTGCCCCATCCGGTGATGATGCGCGATTATGTTCAAGCAAATTATTTAACACAAATGTTCACATTTGTGTTAAATTTGGAGAACGCACTGTCTCTAATAACAAATTTATGTAGGTAGCTGTTACAAAATAAAACGTCCAAACCTAACTGTTAAAACAAAAATTAAAACTACTAAAAACTAAAAAAAAACAGAAACAAATATTTTTTTTTAAGTAACAAGAAATTCAAAAAAACTGTGATGCTAACGCTACTTCTCATTTACATCAAAAGCCAGGTGCCATGTTAACGCGGCCGAGTAGTACTTATTTCTATTTCTACTTTTAATATTCACCCAATTAATGTAACAGTAAACAAGCTTTTTTTATTTAATCCTCCCTCATAAAAGCTTTTTTTAAGGTTTTCTGTCCGAAATAAAAATATTAGAGAGAAGTGGATAGAAGTGATTCGAGTTAACCGAATGGAGCCATCATGGAATCCCACCATCCGCAGCTTAATTTGTTCAACACATTTTGAAAGTGATGATTTTTCATCACTAAGAAAGGACTTTGTCGTGTGGTACGAAATGGATATCCAAAGGTTACGAGGTTCCAATGTTTCTATTACATTGTACTAGTTGTTACCCGCGGCTTTGCTAGCGTGGTTTTTCATGATAAAAAGGATACACTCTTGTGGTCTTGATGGCACTTTTTAGTCTTTCAACTATCTCCATACTAAAATAATATTTCCATAATAAGCAATTTAGAAAGTGTTTAAAACTCTGACGTTTCTGTCAAACATTTGATAGTAGCAATTACGACGGACGGAATTAAGGACGTACGTCATACTGTTGCGTGCTCCTGTAATAATGCCATCTTTAGCGCTTATTTGATTGATTTGATGGAAATGTGTTTTCCACTGGAAGTTTATCGCTATAAAAAGAAGCCTATGGCACTGGCTATAGTCCTTCAAATATCTCCATACTAAATATCACATCGAGCAGTTGATCTGATTTAATGTGAAAAAAAAGACAAACAAACAAACAAACATAGATACATACACACTTTCGCATTTACAATATTAATATAGATTCAGTAATGTAGGGCAATGAAGATTTTTGAAAATTCCTAAAATTTTCATTGTTATGCATTATTTTTCTCTCTCATTGTGGCTAGTTATCGAACCTATGCCAATCCAAAACAAAATCCATATGAATAAAAAACGTTCTTGGGTAAAATCTCGTAAAACGTTTCGGAACGAAGTTACGGCACTTTAAAAATATTATTAATGCGAAAGTTTGTATGTTTGTTTGTTTGTTTGTTACTCCTTCACGCAAAAACTACTGAACCGATTTTCATGAAATTTGGCACACACGTAGAGAGTAACTTGCGTTAACACAAAGGATTTTATCCCGAAAAAATGTTTTTATGGGATGCCATGGGATGATTTTCTATGTTCCACGGGAATGAAATTTACGTGGGTGAAATCGCGGGGCGCAGCTAGTAGGTAAATAATAAGTTTGCTTTTTTGTATCCAAATATTATTTAAATATCCATAAATTCTTTCTACACTTACTCGCATCGTAGAAGGAATCGAGGTTTCGATCGACGCGACGCAGTGAATATGGGTTGAAAGAAAATGCTAACGTATGTATTTACTTATCTGTTCATCATTTCCGTATTGATATATTTTGGGGTAATAAGTTTTTACTACACGGCAACTCTCACCAAGCGCACACATGTTTTGCGGTTGTAAAAAAACTGGCTTCATTTCACTGTTGAGAACGCGCCGTCTATACTTTTTATTAAGTCTATGAGTAACACATGATTTTATGCGCTACCAAAAGTGGCGCAGGCTATTTAATGTTTTTTATAGCCATCTTATTATGAGCACGCAGTTGACGCCCTGAACAAAGAGAATGTAATCACGTTTACGTTAGCTCTTTCCCTGCACTGGCCGCTATAATTACATGTATATACAGTAGAACCTCGTTAAGTCGAACCTCGATAAGTCGAAAACCTCCAAATCTCGAAAAAATGTTTTGTTCCCTTCCCTTCAAACACCAAAACCTCTATTACTCGAAATCTTGACCCTCTGTTAGTCGAAATAATCGCTGAGTCCCTCCAAGCCATTTTGGTACATATTTTCCCTCTATAACTCGAAAAATTAAGTTTGACCTCTGTATCTCGAACATAGCAACGTTTTATTTTACATGAATAGTACATGCGCTCCATGGGTTTCCATCAAAAAGGCACGAACCGCATTGAATACCTTACGTAATTTTATAGAGCAAACCAGTTACTCCGAAGAAGAAGAATTTTCTGCTCTTTATAGATTAGACAATGCTATAGATAGAGAACAACCAAATTATCTAAAGCAAAAAAAAAATACTGACTTTTTTAATGCGTTATTTTTTATTTTAAAATGATTTGAAATAATGTTGATTTATATATATGTAATACATGTAAATAAAAATACATATGTTTGTCACCTCTGCAAGTTGAATTTTTATTTATTTTACCTCTTTAACTCAAAATTTATAAGAATAAACCTTAAACTCTTTATGTCGAATCAAAATCCTCCTAAGTCGAAATCCTCCTTAAGTTGAAAACTCTATAACTCGAATTTTTTGGCGTCTCCCTTGATGTTCGACTTATAGAGGTTCTACTGTATATTTATATGCGCGGGGAGGTGAATATTTTGAACCATTAGGTACTGTTACGTTTAGTTTAATATGTTATTGGTTATCTAATGTTTGTTACGTGGACGTGAGGAGGTAAGCATTTAATTACTTTTTATTTTCATCGGATTCGATAAAGTGCTATTTTAGGTCCATTCGCGGCACCGCAATTAGGGTGACAATACTAAATAAATAATTTTTGGACTCAATTTTGTGTGTTAACATTGTACATAACATAACCCATAAGCCATATTTTGGTTTTATATGTTTATATTGATTACACGTTACATTACCTATCGAGTCCTTCAATATGTAAAATCTTTTATCATTCAACCTATATATTAAAAGTAAATAATGGGTAGGGGGGTAAGGGAAACACATATTGGCCACTTTTTTGTGACTTTCATGTACAGTTATTTAGTACGTTATATTTCCTATTTGTTAATTACAAATAGGTAGGTACTATAGATTGTACATGAAAATCATGATAAAAGTAGTTTCATGGTTTTGTTCCTATACCCTATATAAATATTATATATAGGTACATATATGTAATAATATACATATTTCCCGATTTTGGGATAGTTTTTATGGGCCTACAATAATTCGCGTCGATAATATTCATCCCTGCATCTTTTCTATGGAGTTGACATTTTCCCTTTAGGGTAAAAATGTGTTCTGTGGTCACTATAATCTGCATTCTGATTTCTGCGTCAACCACACGTCAATCTCGCTAAATAGTGTTGTTATTTTGATTGCTGTGGTTATTTGTTTCTACTTTGTTTTGTGTAAACTGTAAACAGAAATTATCATAAAAATATTGTTTAGTTATCGTACCAATACTGGCATTCTACTAGTAGTAGCAGTACATTAATAAATTAAATGTGTTGTTTCATTGTAACTTGGAATCTTTCAATTTCTAACAAATTATGGCTCACATTCAGTTCGTTGACGAAATAGTTAGAGAATATTTGTTATTTAGAGGATTTACATCTACAGTTAAAACATTTG
>LUGF01019277.1:22165-37052 GCA_001625245.1 Calycopis cecrops | reverse complement strand
ATTTTTACTACCTGCACTACCTCTGACATAACTACTTACCTGTTTACCTGTTACATAACTAATTGTTTGCCTGAACAATTGTGAAACTGGTGAATATATATGTGTCACCATTGTGGTAAGTACCTCAATGCTTGAAGTCAAGTTGAGCATCATCTGCAAGTAGGTACGTCCCAGCGCGGTTGGCGAAGCGCGACCGCCAAGCTCTGTTTTGTGCGAGACGTAAACGGATGTTCTGCTCTGGCTCTGGATTACCTATTTTCAGTGGCGTAGCATGCTCTGGCGGGATCCTGTATATAAATTGGTTTTGGGGCCTTTTGGAAGTTTTAATGAATTTTAGCTTACGCACGTAGTGGGCCCATTTAGCCCGGGTGCCCCAACGTACGGCGGCAGCTACGCCCCTGGATATTTTCCCACTTGGCCCCAACGTAGGGGGGTAGATATGGCCCTGCCTATTTTATTACAAGTTTTAATTAAGTTGTATTTTGTAAATCGTTGTATCAACCGTGAACGTCGGACGAATGGTTCATTCCTAAGTCATTGCTTTTGTTTATAATTTGATAAAAACAGTTTGTTTAGTGTTAAAAATATGTTGTGTTTAATTAGTCTATATAAACTCGCCTAAATGGAGTACAGTGTTAATTCTACAGATTTCTTTAATTATAAATATTATTATTATAAATTGCAAGTGAATAAACGTGACCGCTGACGTGGAAAGCGTGCCGAGACCGAGCGCCGTTCTCGTTCTCTTTCACTCCTTAAGTGAGTGCGTATATCCATCCCGTTTGCGCGGTAGTGTCTACGAATTTAAATTTGAAAATGAATTGTTTCGTAACAATAAAATTGACCCTGGACAGCAACTTAAATGCACTTGATGTAAAACGGTATTTCACTAGTCTTGTGTAAATATTTAAGCAGCCCAGTACTTGGGGAAGCAGCCTCAGTTAAAATGCAGCTACAAGTGTGATTACTGATTAATGTGCGAATATAACGCAACGTATTAAGGTAACGGATGATACACCAGTACTATACTCTTACTATATAATCTTACTTCTTAATCTTACTATACTCTGTGAGTACGATGCACGGGCACTAAGTCCATGATAGAACAACAATCTCATATATCTATGGAGAATAATAGCGACAGGGAGGGAATGTCGTTGATTATACAAAAGTAAATTCAAGAAAACATCTCAGGTTTGCTAGATATTATTAAAGGCGGTATTACCCCAAACATAAGTGCCTAGCAAACTGAACTAATTCACGAAATTAAGACTACGGTGTCGGATCTGACCTATGAAAACAGTCCACTGAGACGGGACTTAAATATTTCTTGTAAGAAATGTGTGAGTTTAAAAAATGAAATTAAAGAACTCAAATTTAATCAAATCTAACAATCCAGTAGCATAGGCTCAAAAACGTTATTGTAAATTTCTTCGCTATGTCTAAACTAACCGCTAATGGCACTGATTAGATTCAACTGCCTCCATGTACATGTGATAAGTTTAAATGCCGCTGTGGTATTTTTTTACTTCCGTTAGCCGTACAGTCTGTCGTAGCTGTAAAAGCTGTAGATGTAAAGATGATCATGATACTCCTAATACCACAGAATATGGTAATTGATTATCGATTATCTAATCGTGGGAAACAAGGGAATTATCATGATAATATTTATGATTAATCCTAGCATCTATATATGCACGTCTAGACTGTAGTTGAACACACATTACTTGATGGGAATGATGGGAATTACGATATTAAGGCGGTAGTTGCTGTATAAAATTAGATTCCATATTGCATTGAATGGAGAAATATTTCGTGTTAGAAATGAACGGCAGCGTGCAAGAAAATGAGCCGTAGTTCGCGTGTAGTCATAGATCGAGGTTTAATATTCGTAATTGCTTGTTCTCATAATCGTACTCATCACTTCTCTCAATTTACTATTTGAAATTATATAGGTCAAAGTTACTTGATGCAGCAAACAGTGATTGATCATTTGTATTAACGTAAATTTTGTTTTGTTAGTTAGTTGTCTATTTAAATTATTTCATATGCCTTCAAATAAAGGACGCGGATCGTTTGTTGTCCGAGGTCGCTATTTCACAACCGCGGCTGTACAATAATAATATATTACAATAACATCGAGAAAGTAAAAAAAAAACCTTGTCAAGCTGGCAACACTATGAACTATCATGGACTTGATCACGGATATCAAAAATATTAAATATGTCAATATCTGTCAAACTATTGCACTGATTCGATCAGCTGTCGTGTCGATTTTATTAAAATCAAAGTTTTCGCGTGTTGGTGTCCCCTGTGCTATGTCTGATAAATGGAGTGCGTTGTAATTGGTGGGCGGTGTAATAGTTCACGGTGGTAGTGTTGGGGGGCGGTCTGTGCGGATGGCGGGCGCGAGGCACAAGCGTGAGTGACCGCTCCGGGCGCGGCTCCGCTGGGTCGCCGCTCGAGCAGGCATGCGGCGGCATGGCGGAGGCTGCGGGCACGTCGCGTGGCCTCCGCGTATACAAGATCGTGGTGCTGGGCGACGGTGGGGTCGGCAAGTCCGCGGTCACCCTGCAGTTTGTCAGCCACAGCTTCTTGGACTACCATGACCCGACAATAGGTAACGTCAAATTATTGTTTATGTGTACACTACTATTTCCCTATCCGTGGTATATCAATTTTGCACTCATCATAATGCTAACTTGACAAATGTCATAGTTTTCAGTTTTTGAACGAAAAATTTACATTTGTAGAATGTATTTGAATGCTTATTCAATGAAACAAGCTAATATTGACCGTCATTACAATAGAACTATACATTGATTGTAAGAATTAACGTAGAATTCAGTCATTATTTATTCTACAAGTATGTCCCACATAGTAAACATTACGATGTCTGAAACATTGTGCCGAGGCCTACTGAAACTTAGAGATCATGCAATTTTGAAATAAACCACAATAAAATCTGTTATTTATTATATAAGTTGTCTTATTGTGATAAGTTATAAAATGATAAGTTTTATCATATATCTATGTTATATTTTTAATCTCTCATGCCTATTTATTGGCATAATAAAAGATTACTTCCCTATGTTCATTATGATAAATTCATGTTGTAGTAGTTGGTCGTAGGGGTTTGCAAAAAAATATATTTTTTGTAACTGTTGTGTATCAATATTGTAGGTACTATGTGGAGGTGTATGGTACATCTTGTTGACAAATAAGAATTTTAAGAGTACCTCCGATTTGAGTACTCACTCAATTGCATTATGTATGGCAATTGGGTGCTACCTAGTGCTTTAATAAGGAATAAAACAATATTACTCAATCATTGTTTTATTGGACATAATAGTAACGTAATAAATGAAGTATGTACTTGAAAAGCAAGAATTATAGTATCACCAATATTTTGTAAAATTGTGTGTCTTTTAGAATTAATAATAGTGGTTTCTTGATTTCTACATAATCAAACTAAAAACCTAGACACTTTTTAATATAATGTAAGTGATGTTATAGTTATGTTTTAAATGGAAGAAATTGTGTGTGTGTGGTGTTGTTTTTGAACTAATGATTCTCTTGGGATAGATTTTACACAGGTAAAACTGCAGGGTATAAAATGCAGGATTTAAATTCATTTTAAGAAAAAATATATATTCCTAATGGACATTAAATTAATACATGAAGAAAAAATCAAATTTTAAAAAAAATTGAGAAATTTGAAAATAATTAACACTTAAATATTATTTGGAGAGGTTGTGCAGAAAGCTTACATTTTTTAACTAATTTTAATATAAATTCATTAGATTTACTATGTACGACAACAGCAGTAACCTTTCGGCAAGCAAAGGCGGCAAAATGGCATCTCCACTCTAATAAGTTATGTAAAAGACATTCGTGGGACTCAAGTAGAACATAGTATAGGCAGGCTGCGGATTGCCGACCGCTGCAGTCCAGTAAGCAACCAATGTTCAAACTCATGTAATACACAAATTGATTACCATAGTGCCAACGTACACATGATAATTTGTTTTTATTTACAAAAAGTTTTATTTAAATACACAGCTGCACATACTTTCTTTTAAAATTTCGACACTACTATAATTTAAGCAGGCTAGAGAATAATTGGAGCCTTTTGGTCATTCCTTTTTTTTCGTCCTTGGTTGGAGTCACAAATGCACATAAACATTTGCATAGTCGTTTTGCAGAATATGAAAATGCCTTCGGTCTTTCCCTCTTTATGCCATTAGAAACTCTCACTATACAAAACGCATTGCTGTTCCTTTAAGACTTGACTACAGCTTACTCTTTCTCGTTTGCCTCCAGTACCTGTATGTTGACTTATTGTTTAATGAAATTTGCAGAAGATTCATACCAGCAGCAAGCAGTCATTGATGGTGAGCCTGCGTTGTTGGACATCTTGGATACAGCTGGGCAGGTGAGCTTAGCTTAGATTAGTAAATATTTGTAAAGACGAAAGAAGAAAATGTTTTGTGCGTTGGTCTAGTTCATTTACGTCTCTCATTTTTTTACGAATGTGTGTTGAATGGTATAAGCGTTTTAAGCATACAGTAAAAAGGCAAAAACTCTATTGGATTCTTTGCTACATAAACAACCTTATAGTTAAAAATTCAAAGTTTATTCATCCAGTATTTATAATATTTATAAAACCTTAAATTGTTTTGAAGTGTATATGTATATACCGAAATCCAAGTCCAAAATCACTGACTCAAACTGAGGTTTGATATGCAGATATATTTTATAAGTTAATATATATTTAATATAGTCCGAAAGGGGTTTCAATCCATGAGGCTCAATTCACACCGAAGTGCAGGTGGGTAGGACGACAAAGAGCATTTTCAGTGTCATATGATTTAGAAACCTTATCTTCATTACTACTATACATAGTATTACTCGAGGAGTAATTTAACGCGGCCGCCCTCTTCTCCACGAGCATTCCAACGATACCTACGCTGCGACAACGCACGACTCCTGCCATCCGCGCGCTTGAGCATAAATTGAAAACTTCTATGAAATAACTTCGACATTCAACAATATGCTATAAATGTAGGTTTCGTTCTAGGTGGAGTTTACGGCGATGCGCGAGCAGTACATGCGGTGCGGGGAGGGGTTCATGATCTGCTACTCGGTGACGGATCGGCGCTCGTTCCGCGCTGCGCACGAGTATAGACGGCTGCTGGCGCAAGCGAGACCGACCGAGCGCCTGCCGCTCGTGCTGGTGGGGAACAAACTCGACCTGGCGATGAGGTTTCGGCAGGTAAGGGAATCCTTACGGTCACTGCACACCGAAAGGGATTGTAACCGAATCATCTCAAGCCGTTCAGTATTCTTTGTATGAAACTATACAGGGTTATTTTTTGGTCACCGGCAAAATTATCAGGTTTGGTTCAGAAACAATAATACATTCGATTAATGAAATAAAAAATATTAAAAAAATAATTAGATACAATTAGATTGTCCCTTTTTGTAAAACATATTTTTTGGTCACCACGTGCATCACGCTGGCGACTCACGGTAGGCCGACGTCACTGACCTTGAAGTCGATACATTTTGTGTAACAATGGATGTATTTTTAAGGACCATTTCAAATCGATTTTTATTTAACAAAATATTACAATTAGACGATAAAATTTAAAACTCACCCTTGGAACTTCCTGAAAATGTTTGCTTCCTTATTTTGAAATTTGGCCGGTGACCAAAAATAACCCTGTACACTGCAACGCACTTAACAACGGGAAATGTAACGTAATCACCTTGCCTCGAAAAGCTTAGGCGATACGGTTACGTTCCCTTTCCGAGTTCTCGATGTGCGGATGGTACATTATGCCGATCCCACCTCTGAAAATGGTAATGTTTAATTTACCACCCCTGGCTCAGGTTACCAGATGGTAAACCAGCCTAAGATTAGGCTTAGGTATCTTATTGAAATTTTCCTCAATCTAAAAAAAAGCTAAGCGCCTATAGTGCAAGGCTTCACACTACCTTGGAGGCCACTGAGCTGACTGAGGGGAGCGAAGAAGGCGCTGTCTGATGCGCCTCCAGTAGTTCCTCCACATTCTGTCTGGGATGGGAACCCGGTCCAGTCAGGCACGTGTCGTAGGGTCTGGTCCAATAGAGGCCGGGCAGTCCCTTACAGCGCGGTCACGACCTCAGCGGCGCGGATTGCGGCGCGGTGAGCGGATCGTCTGTCTCTCTTTCACTCGCGCGTCGAGTATCGAGTGAAAGAGAGACAGACGATCCCATACGATCCGCTCACCGCGCCGGTCTCTCTCTCACTCGCGCGTCGAGTATCGAGTGAAAGAGAGACAGACGATCCGCTCACCGCGCCGCAATCCGCGCCGCTGAGGTCGTGAACGCGCTGTTAAGGAGGAGAGGTCTGGCTTTCTCGCCGAGGCCAGCCTGTCGCTGGAGAGATTCTGTAGAATTCAGATCCGGGACCCTCTACTCAAAAGCGGCTGAAGGCACTCGCAGGGGGTTTAGTCGATAGGGGCACTCAAACGCCGAGCTCGACACTGTACCCGCACGCGGGTTCCTGGATAGCGTGCGTAAAGGCATTACCCTGCGTCACACTATACTTGTCGCTACCCTCGTAAGGCCACCGCGATGTGCCGGCAGTATTGATGTGGATCTGAAAAATGGTTATTTTTAATTTAGCAACACCTTAGTCCCGGATATCTTCTTGAAGATTTCCGCTGTGTTATAAAAAAAGGAAAGTGTAGTGTAAACCCTATCAATGTTATTACCATTTGTGAGTCCACAGCGATGTGCGGGCAGTAGGTACTTAATGTGTGGGATATGCCCACCTCTGAAAAATGGTAATGCTTCATTGACCATCATCTCCTTACAGCAAAATGACTTCGCTCGATACCCGGACCACGATCCATTGCATCAATTCATATTCCAATTTGTTTCTTTATTTCTTTTTATTAATCTTAAAAACCCTGCGAAAATATCTTTTTTTTTTTTTTTAATGTTATAGGAGGGCAAACGAACAGCCGGAGCCATTTTTATGACTACCGACGCCCACAAACATCCGCATAGAGCTATACAGATGCGCTGCCCTCCTTTCTCCTCCCACCTCCATGGGCCACCGGCTACTTACACACCGCACGAAACGCGACAGCACAGCTGTCACTTTACGCCAGTCTCGTGTAAGCGAGAGGTTCCTCCCCGGTCGTGCCGGTCCAATTCGACTGCATGCATGAAATCTAATCTAACAGTAATAAATGTCGATATACCTTTTTATATTAGTGTCTCAAATCAGGTTACTCATATTTCAGGTAACAATAGACGAAGGAAAAGCACTAGCAACTCAACTGGGATGTCCGTTCTTCGAAACGTCAGCGGCGTTGCGACACTACGTCGACGACGCCTTCCACGCGCTTGTCAGGGAGATCCGGCGGCTTGAAAGACAAAGACAGGTAGGAGAGTATGTAGCGTAGGATGTTATTGCTATATTGCTTATGCAATATAGCATTCTATAGGCTCATCAGGCTTCTTATGAAGCCGAAAATGAAAATGTTTTTATTCAAAATAGAATTACAGGAATTACTTTTTGAACGTCAACAATTAAATCTACCACCGAAGAACCGAAACCGAAACCGAAGAAGTACCTCTTGCTCGCTACACCCATGATGGTGCTGTTTTGAAGATATAAGAAATAATCTCTTTTCTTCATTGCTTTGGAGACATTAATGATGTATTGATAAAGCTTTTTACAAAATCATTGCAACTGCTAGAGAGATTGTGTGAAAATTAGATCAAAAAAGCTATCTTCATCGCTGATATTCTGCTGCATACAAGATATCTAGTAAAATAAATAAAATTTTATTTCAAAAGCTGATGTAGTCAATGCTTCTTTTTCTTTGTCGTTCCTATTGAAATAGGCTGAGACCAGAGGGCATGCTGTCTCAATATTTCTATTAATTTTGACAGCTGTCACTTTTGACGTTTTTTTTGTAGTCCTCAATACTCGGCACGGGTGTCGCGACGGGTGGCGGGAGGCGGCGCTGGCGTCGCTTGCGCAGTATATTCGCGCTCGTGTTCCGCCGCCGACGGCGCCACCATTCCACGCCGTGACCGCATCGCGTATAACTAATTTCAGGCAAAACAACAAGAAAAGCAAAAAAAAACTAGAAGGCGAAGATGTTAACACTACCTCACATAAGTTATAAGTTTATACTTATCATTTTAAGTCACTCAAATCTCTTATTGCCAAATTATATCGCGGATTATATTGACCATTTTATAAAGTGATTTTGGAAATAGCCCCTAGTCAGGAGTTTGTAATGTTTCTTTATGCAAATTTATTTTTATGAAGATCGAATCAGTGTATAAATAACACTTAAGTTGATACAATAAAAATAAGGCGATGAAAATTGTGAGAAAAAATAAAAAGTAAAATATTGGTGTCAACATCTTATAACAAAGTTTACAAGATGTTTGTAAATGAGCTGAAGACCTTAGTTTAATTGAAAACAATAATACCTACATTGCATAAGTATTTTGTTAATAAAAATGAAAAGGCGTTCTCTGCATTCAATTCGCAATTGTCAGATTTTGCAGACTTATGAATATGATAAAAAAATATGTAAACCATATATTTGTATAAAATATTTTTTTACAAAAAATATTTTGCACTGAAAAAAAGGTTTTATTTTATTATAGATTTCTTGTTACTTCAATAACACTTTGTTGGCTTGTTTTATGTATTATATTAAAAAAAATGTTGACACCAAAATGATAACCCCATTTGGAGATATTAGGCCTAATTTATTAAAAAAAACTATTTATATATACGAAATTATTTATTAACATTTTTGATTTAATATAAATAATATTTCGTTTATTTTGACGTGATAACCGAACGATTTGTAGTAGTTAAGAGAAATTATTTATTAAACGCGACAGTAAGTCGCATAGTAAGTACGCCATATAAGAGTGTTCATACAATATTTTACTAAATGTATTTTCGCATATTGCTTTCGTAAATTTTACGCGCACATCACTATAACACCACTTAAAACGGATTTCACGATTTGTTTAAACACCTAAGATATTGGCTATCGCGAAGGAAACTCCCGTAACTATTGGGAGTGAAAGTAAAAATAGAAGTTGGAAGAGCCTTTTCATATTGAGCGTTTTACGCGCGTTTCCGAGATCCTAGAGCTACATATGTCACGTCCAGATGGTGCTGCGTATACTATCATTTGTCGGCGTATCGAGATATTGCCTTGCCTTTGTAGCGTCCACGGTCCAGAACTACTCAGGAGTCCATGGCGAATGCACGTATTTTGATCGAAATGGAGCGTAATGGCTTCGACACTGAATCTTATTGACGCGCGTAAAACGCAGTAGGTATCTGGACGCAATATAAAATTGAAACGCGCTAGTAATCGCTTAATCTGTGCAGGGTATTACCCAACAGTTGGAAATCTGTTGAGAGGTTTTTTATTGATGTATTTGCGCATTTTACCCGGCCTCGAAAGTGTCTTCTGCAAAGGAATTCGTCAAAGCAATAATAAGTGTAATGTTTGTTACCTATTTTCGTTTTTTTAATATTTTTTTCTTCATATTGGGTCTTATATTGTGTGTTATACTTATTAATATTAAAACAATATTAATTTGTTAAATTTACAGAAATGTATTAATGTGCAAACTTTTTAATATATTATGTAGGACGTAGGTGTTTAATCCTATAGGACAGACCAAATACTTCCATTTTATATGTTATTAATAGAGTATCCCAAGCGATTGTCCATAAAGCATAATTATTTTGACAACTTTTATGGTTTTAATAGGGTTGTCCAAAGCATTTGTCGATATCGTTCGATTTTGATTTCTTGACTATATTTGTACCTATTCCAGTTTTGTGAAGATATTTTTACGGAGGATAGGCAATTTTTAGGACACGTTGTGTCTTATAAAACATGACCAATCTTTCGTTGTTTAGAGTAATTCCAGATTAATTTATACAATTAATTGCATTTAATCTTTTTGTAATTATGCATTTTTTATTCTTTTACTGCAAGGGATGAATATCTGTCATGTATTTTTTTCTTACTTCTTCGATTTGTTATCGCTAAATATTTATTATAATAATATATATTATAGTTCATCGTTAAATATTTTTGAGCTGTTTAGTGTTATTATTGTGCTTTGCATTTGATGATGAAATTGGTAGATCATTTCGGTCCAATAAAGTTTTCCATTCTCCTCTTAGTCCCAGGAGACCTTGAAAAAACAAAATTTTTGCAGTTTTGAAATATCTTACATTCTCAAAACAGTTTTTGATGTCATCTTCCGTTACCAATATCCTACAGGATATTCGATTAAAAAAAAATAACAGTTGATAATATAATGATTACTATAAATTAATCCAACAACTTATTTGTTAAATTATTTTTAGACAAACTGCAGTGATAGTAATTTTACAAAGAATATGTTATTTTTATACCCCGTACATATTATACATCGACTGTGTATATCTCAATGTTATATTTAATGAAATTCATTATTTATTCACAGTTTTAATGAATTATAGTAGGTATATAGGCCAGACGCAATGTCTGAAGATCTCCTGTTACTACATATTTCTAGGAAGTAATAACACTTATACTCCAAATAAGATAATTTAAAAGCAGTCTATGATAATTCCCTCCCCTTTTTATTTATTTTTTATCCCACTTATCCCTTAAATCCTTACCTTAAAGTACAATTTAAGTAAAAGTGAGATCTAATGAGCTCTTCGAAAATTCTGTGTGACAGAGACAGCAATAAGATTTAAATAAAAAAAATATTTATATAATAAAATTACTTCGATATGTGTGTAAATGTTCTATTAGTGTTGTGGACAGGTGTGTCGGTATTGTATTCGTAACGTTAGGTCGATACGCACAAATTTTAGTGTAGTGGAAATTATTATATATATTTGACATTTGTGAATCGTGTTTATGGTAGTGTTTGGCGCAACAAATTATATATTGTATATAAGGCATTTATTGTTTTATGTTTTGTATAAATTCTGTTATATTTCCGTTAATTTTCATGTTGTTAATTATGATTGTCAAAGTGAAACTAGTGATAGGACAATTGAATTCACAATATCGATAAAACATTTTTCCCAGTTTATTTAAACATATTGTCAAATGTGTTTTTATTATTATTAAATAGGTTTTATTATAAATTTATGTCAAAATATAAAAGTTAAGCAACATTATTTATTCAAAATTATATGCGCCAAATTATGTGTATTTAATAATATATTACGTAGTTGGGTGAATTCACCAAGGCAATACCGGGTGTCAAAGTAGAGATATTTAAATATAAAGATTATTCTTAAACAATCATGAGCTTCGCGGTGTTTCACCGTATCTTCAGAAAAACTTGATGTACAAAGAACAAGTTGAGTCCAAGTCGAAAAGTAAACGCACCGTTTTACAATAAAATATGACCAGGTCATTTTCTTTTACAATAATTTTATATATTTTTTATTAAAAAATCCTTGCGCAAATCTTAGTTGAAAATTTTTATGAAAAAAAACTACAAATGAAAAATATACATGTAATGAAGGAGAAATAAAATAACATGTCTTTAGACTTAGAAACATTTAGCGTACAAATAATTTTTATCAACTTATCTATTAATGACAAAATAATCGTAATTATGTTATAAGCTTTTATTTAGCATTAGTCATTTTAATGTTTTAACACTATACATTATATACTATCTCTTTTACCTAATGCTAGTTGTTTTTTGTTAAAAGATTGGAATCTAACTTATACGTTATTTAACTTTAGAAACATTACTCGGTACTAATAGTTGCTCACTACTATCGATCAGTATTGCCCGTCTTTGCGATTGTTAAGAGTCCAAATATGTCCATAATGCTCCGTAAACATTTTGAAAATATACAAGACGAACTCTTTTTACATCAAGCTCTTTCAATATTCCTCTATTACCTTGATGTTTCTATGTCGTCTTTATAATTAGCCGAATAAGTGATAGTCGGAAAAGACCTAAAATTTTGGTACCTTTAATAGAATTTAAGGCCTATTTTTAAGCGGTAAGATTGTAAGTCGTAGGCCTTAATACGGCCTGTCGTGCATTTCATGGCTTGATGTAACCTACTAATATAAGATTACATTACTATTTATAACCATGTTCCAATATAGACGTGAGGTTTTATTCCGTATTGTTCGTAATATGTAATTAGTGCGTATATGTTAATGTTGGGTTTATATGTTATTTAAGATTTCCATGTAGGTACTATCTAGTCATTATTATTTTTTAGATGTTGGTAACAGTAACTGGTGAAACGAAGGTTTGTTGTCGATTTTTAGTGAAATTGTCTCCACAATATAATGCTTTTAAAGAAATGTATTAAAAACATTATAGCAGCTACTTTATTATGTATACTGACTTTCGATACGTGGCGCAGTTCTAGGGCAAAATCTACAATCTACAAAAGGACAAACACAATAACTGTTATAGTCAATACTATAGGGTATTTGACAATTTTTTGATTTTTTTTATTTCATACTTTATGACCTGTTAAACACGTTACATAAATATTTCCAGAAAATAAGCAGTATTTAACAACAAAAAATAATTTTAAAGTTTGAGTTATTACACTCGCGCCTAAAACAGTGCAAACTGTCATGTTGGCGCAGTATGATTAGATTGACGTGAAACGCAAGTAAATAAAGTGTCAAACACTAGGCAATTCGGCTAGTGTTTACTTGCCGGTGACGTCATCTGTGTTTCAACCGATCACAAAACGTTTTTGACGTTGAAAAATAATTGCTACTTTATTTCGCAATTTTTTCAAAAAATATGCATTATTTTGCATAAAATAGACATGTATATGGTTTATTATAATATTATCTAATAGGATGACAACAATTCGTAGCATATTTTTAATAGTGTAGAATACCCTATAATCAATTCATACGTCCGACAAAATATGGTAGGTAACCTAATTAAATTTGACTATACACAGTTGTCTATGGTCAGAAGAGATTGAGGATAATAATTAATTTTTATTTTATGTGTGCGTTACACATGAAATTTACTGTAAAGAGGTAAAAACGGAAAAAAGTGTAACATTTGTCGTTTATTTTGATTATACGATAAGGGAGTGTTCAAGTATTACGTAACGCAATTTTTGAAGATTTTTGATCGCCCCCTCCCCCTATGTCACACGCCGTAACGTTGTTGTGTAGAAAAAAACGTTACGGAACACACAACTCAGCTTATTTGTACTAAGATTGAACAAACAAAGGCCTCATTTGTCGAAAATTTTTTGGATATTATTTTTTAAAAAGAATGTTACGTAACGCGTTCGAAACCCCCCTCCCTCTGTAACGCATCGTAACGTTTTACGAGAGCCCTCCTCCCCCCTAATTGCGTTACATAATACTTGAACGCTCGCTAACAGAACCGAGTCTATAGAACTCAGTGGTGGCAATGCGCTCCGCGGTTACACCCACGTAGGTTTCGATCCCGTGAAAATATCGAGATGAAAAATAGATGATGACCGATTCTCAGACCTACCCGATGTGCACACAAAGTTTCATGAGATTCGATCGGGCCGTTTCAGAAAGGTATGGTTAATAACATTGTAACACGAGAATCCTACTAATATTATAAATGAGAAAGTTTGTTTGTTTGTTACTCCTTTACGCAAAAACTGCTGAAACGATTTTCATGAAATTTGGCACACACATAGAGAGTAACTTGGATTAACACATAGGATAGTTTTTATTTCGACAAAATGTTCCTATGGGATGCCATGGGATGATTTTCCACGGGATCGAAAATTACGCGGATGAAACCGCGTGGCGTAGTTAATTAAACATTAGTTAGTAAACAGACAAACACAAAGTTCTAAAATCTCTTGGAACATTTTTGATTATCGTATATAAATGTCCCGAGTCAAATTTTTCTCAAATATATTCTTTGTACAGGATTTGATAAAAAATGAAAACATTCGTTTTACTAGTTGCCGTTGTGTTTAGAATATTTAATGTGGTATAAACATGGAACCAATCCTCGTTATATATTAGCGAATCGGTTAGTGTAGAACTGACTTTACGTGTTCTGACGGATTTGAAAGTATTTTAAAAGTAGAATGTAATACTTTAAAACGTTTGTTATTTTATAGATGTGTACATTTTTTGTACAAATATGTATATTATATTTTCTGTTAATTTAATGACAGGAAAAGAGATTTTTATTAATGGCAACAATATTATATCGTTATTAAAATATAGTTGTAACATTAAATTCTGGTATTTCTAGGTGCCATTTGCAAGAATTATTGACAAAGAATGTATTATTAAAAATTTCTATGTATATTATATATTTTTTTCTTTTTTTCCTCTTAATAGTCTATTGGTAAAATGTATTTAGTAATGGCAGTCTGACCATTTGTATTGATTTACCGAGTGATAAATTAATTGGAAAAAAAATGATAGCTGTTGGTAATAAATACTGTCAGTAAAGAGTATTGGCGGATAAAATGCATTTTCCTCCAACATGTGAAATGTAATTGTCACAGCGATCTCGAACATAGATTGTTTTAATCGGTAAATAGCCAATATTAATACATTTTATCGATAAATGTTAATGACATCACTAAATTCTTTATTTATAACATGATATTATTACTATGTACAGGTGGAAAAAAATATTTTATTGAAATACTTATACAATCATTAAATTATCTACATGGCTGAATGTAGAGACTTTGATTGTCGACTATTAATTTCTGTATGTATAGAATTCTTATTAAATTTCTTTCTTCTCTTTTTTTACTTGTCTGACGCTATCGTCGTCGAATACAAAGACGAAAAAGGCGCATGCCACT
>LUGF01019276.1:765-11819 GCA_001625245.1 Calycopis cecrops | reverse complement strand
AGCGAAATTTATAAAAAAGTATAAAAGGCTAAGCCATTTTCATACGGTGAGGAAGTCTGAAAAAAAAATACGTTTTTCTTACAGATTTAGACACGTACTAACTCCAGGTCACGGGTTATCCATTATTAACGACAGACCCTGTATATATGATAATATTATGTCAATACTTAGTAATAATGTAATTAATTCATCAAACCAATATGTAATATTAACTGTTTATATCCAAATAAAAATTAATCGGTTTTTCAAAATATATATATTCTAAATTAAGTTGTCATTGAAATACTCAGTGAGACTGTAGTAATATTTATTAATTAATTGAGACATAAGGCTATTTTTAAATGTATTTAAATCATTACAGCATTGCCTAATACTAACAGGAAGTCTGTTAAAGATTTTAGGAGCTATCATTTTCAATATCAAATAACACTTCGAACTCAGAAAGTACTAGTTACATCCCGTTCTGCGCCAGATTTCTCCAGGTCGCGTTCTTCAGTCCCAACAGATGAGGAGTAGGTAAATGAAGAGGGCAATTGTTTGCTCACACACATCTATGCACTGTAAACCCTGCAGATGGCTAGGTTCTATAGAGAAAGCCACATGATTCGTAAGGCATTACTTTTTTACTTTTGTACGTACTAGTCGGAGGAAGGGAAATTGGAATTACTTTCTACTCCTCCGATTTTCTTCTGATTAAATTCATTACGGGCTCCAAGACAGTTAATTCCCTTGAGCCTGTGATCAAGTCAAAGGGTCACGTGTGGCTGTCTCTCAATCCTGTAGACATCGGAATAGCAACCAGTGGCAGGCCAAGGCCATTTAAGTTTTATACTAGTGTCAACTGTCCAACCGACCTCGTGCCATTGTCCCGTGGACTGAACTGCAGCTGGCATGTGCAGTAGCCGCGCACGCAGAACGCCTCGCGCTCGGCCGCCGGGCTGCCGAGGTAGCAGTTCTGGTCGACCACGCATCTGTCTCCGATAACTGGAAACATGACGTCATGTTAGTTATTACCTGATGATGATATAAAGACGAGTATTGTATAGGTCGTTGAATGCTCTCGTCAAGAATAAAATTCATTTTTAGAAGAAAAGCGGCATTTTATGTAACTACTTTTAACTGTCGATAGTTATCGTCGATAAATCAATACCTATCCTTAAATCCTACTAATATTATAAACGCGAAAGTTTGTATGTTTGTTTGTTTGCTACTCCTTCATGCAAAAGCTGCTGAAGCGATATTCATGAAATTTGGCACACACATAGAGAGTAACTTGGATTGACACATAGGATAGGTTAAAACCTATATTCTAGATAAATCCCGAAAAAATGTTCCCATGGGATGCCATGGCATGATTTTCTTTTTTCGACGGGGTCGAAATTTACACGGGTAAAACCGCGGGGCGCAGCTAGTTAAAATATAAGCTTTAAAAAAACGCTTATGTTTTTTATAGTATACAGTGGCAAATGTGCGTTCGTTGCCTTAAATACCGACTCCCATGGACAATTCTTACGCTGATTCGACGCTCTCCTTTTTTCTCCAAAGGCTACTCACAGACCTCACGAAGCGCGACAATATAGCTGTATCATGTAACACTCAAGTAACCGTCTCACCAGAGGTCTCGTAGCAGCGGTCGGTCTCCAGATGCGCGGTGCCTGCGCAGGCGCACGCCCCCCCCGCGCACTCCGAGTGCACACCCATAGTGGAGTGGCACTGGATGTGCTGCACGCACTCCTCGCCGTTGCGGGCCTCTGGAATGAAATACACGTTTAGCTAAGTTTCTATGACCTGCTTGCTCAGCTCAGCTTAGCACGCCCGTCTAGCTCTTACCCAACCACCCACGCTCCTACCCACCTCTCGGTATACGGAGCGAATCGCGGGAGATGCTCGAGTGTTTGCTCACCGACTCTGTTCCCCAACGTGCAATTCTTAACTCCTTGTCTTGTTTAAGGCTCAACTCACACCGAAAGAGCGGCGAAGGGCAGCGAAGCGGAGTGCACTTTCAGTGTCATTTTAATTTTAACTTTAATATCATTACTATAGCGCTTATTATCGAATTCTCGCGACTTCTGGATCATTCCAGCGACTTCTCGAGCAGTCGTGAGAATCCGCGCGCCTCCCATACTGGGCGGGTCGCTTCGCTTCGCTGCCCTTCGCCGCTCTTTTGGTGTGAGTTGACCCTAAGTGCCCTCGTTACACCACTTTCCCCTTTTTGGGGTCTTAGCCCGTCTAGCAGTGGTTGTCTTGGGAACAATAGTAGCTGCGATGGTATTAGATAGTTGACTTTAATTTAGTGTAGACATTCTAGTGGACTAAGCCCGGGTATGCTGCAAGCTCTCCCCACACCTGGAGATGGAGTTATGGACGTCATCCTAACCTGTGGACTAAGGTGATGGAGAGATGAATGCAAGTGGTTCGTTTCCACCTCTTCCGTGGCGATCCAGTTCCTAGTCAACGTCGAATTGTGAACAATGATAAAATCTCTCAAAGGCATCGATATGCTTTTTCGGTGGCTGGCAAGCATACCTTTCCTAGGGAAAAAACATATTTTATTCCAATAATCCACACGCACCCTTCAAGCATCCCTTATGCGTGCTGTTGACGGCTGCATACACGAAGCCGTCCTTGCAGACGCAGTAGCTGCTCTGGCGGCAGAACGCGTTGTCGGGACACTCCAGGTCGGCGTGGCACACGTTACCAGTTCTCCCTGGAAACACAATAACAGGCATAAGCTTTTTTTGGAATCATTTTCATGACCCACATGGTCATCCGGATAAATGTTACACATATGCGTTGCCCTCCTTCATCCTCCTCCTTAAGGATAAGCATATGAGCACCTTGGGGTTTTTATGGTATAGGGGGGCAAACGAGCAGTCGGAGCCATTTTCATGTCTACCGACGCCCGTAGGTATTCGCATAGAGACTAGACAGATGCGCTGTCCTCCTTTCTCCTCCCACCATCATGGCCCAACGGCTACTTACACACCGCACTTACTTACTTACCGTACACTTACTAAACGCGACAGCACAGCTGTCACTATACACCGGTCTCGTGTAAGCGAGAGGTACCTCCCCGGTCGCGCCGGCCCAATTCGGCTGCATGCAAGCATGCAGTGTGGCACTACCTCTTACCGAATCCGAAGCTATCCGCGAATTTGTAATCGTTGTTAAATACCATTTACAATGGCGTAACTGTACCACTGGGGCTCTTAGCGGATACTCCCAATGAGCAGCATTGGGAGGATTCGCGTCTACAGCATCTGCCTGGCGACAGCTGAACATTGACACTTCTATCACCAGGTGCCCATCAGTCCCCGGCCCTGTGGTATTTTTCCGACTTGCCATCCTGTAGTTACGCTGCTGAGCACTTAAGTCTTTTGACTGATGATCGCGATAATGATGTAGTGATTAGGTCACCAGCTGGTCTGTGGTTAGACCTTCATGAAATCTATGCCAAAACAACTTCCGATTGATTTCTTCGAGATACAAAGTAATTTATATGTTATCTTATTAATATTATAAATGCGAAAGTTTGTATGTTTGTTTGTTACTCCTTCACGCAAAAACTGTTAAACCGATTTTCATGAAATTTGCCACAGAGGGTAACTTGGATTAACACATAGGATAGTTTTTATCCCGAGAAATGTTCCTGTGGGATGCCATGAGATGATTTTCCGCGATATCGAAATTTACGCGGGTGTAACCGCGGGGCGGAGCTCGTTTGAAATAAACAGTTATCACACTATATTTATTTTTTTTAGATAGAACTATGCTTTCGCTGAAGGCCAGTGCAGCTTCATCGATATGAGTGGCGAGCCCCTAGGGTAAGCTCAAGCCACTGTATTTGTGGTCGATGGGGGGCAGACCCCCCTTCTTTCCCAGTCCGGTTTGCCTACTCCCAGAGTAGGCAAACCGGACTTTTGCAATTAATAGGTATACTCTTATTATCTTGGCCGAGGACAGCGGGTGTCCTCATCTCCCCACCTCTGACGGAGGGGAGCAGCTCACGCGCGGCAGCTAAAAAGCTAAAAAGTGGCCGACACGGGTCATGAGCTAGAAGAGCTCGTTGAGTTATCATGACTGGGGGGCCCGGACCCCCCTGCACCACTGGCGGGTGGTACGACTCGCGCGCGGTTGTCGTGTTTAAACTAACCGGTTCGGCGGTTTGATTTGAGCTCTGTAAAAGGGCACTGGCATTATTCCCTGAGACTGAACTAACATCGTCGTTCTGGCTATTCGGAGCCGAACGTGTGTGCTGTTGTCTGTCAGGGTGAAGTTATGGTCGGAACTGCGTCCGCGTCCGGATCCCCCGGACGGGGTGTAGACACACTATATCATTTCCAAATAGGTTTAATAGATTTTTCGTGAAGAATTATTATTTTTGATTATCAATTAAAAATTAGCAACACGTATTAAGTGAAGATGTTTTGTATAAGTATATCCCTTATCACTAATTATACTAAATATCTTAATTCCATCATATGTCTTAATTTACATCAAGGGTGTTTTTGTTTAGACAAAGGTTAAAACTTGGTTTATAGCGAACTGGCTGAGATAACGTAGGTTAGTTTACTTAAGATAAAAGCACTGTTTGTCATTTTAATTAGGTAATCCTATTAATTAGCTAATTAAATATATTGTCCTACTTTAAATTTACTGTTTTTTAAGAACAGTAATAACTCATTACGACATACATTGCTATTCAGTTTACAGAAAGTGTTTTTTCCAGTCGATAGTTGGTTCCTGTTAAAATCTTTTCATGTTAAATGTTTCAACTTGCATTGTACCAGCGTAATTGTAAGTTCAAAAGCAAAAACTAATCTTTTAGGATCACTTTCTTGTCAGGTGTCTGTACATCAGGGCATCCTTAGGCAGTCGTGAAATTTGACAATAGGTAGATAACATATTGCAGAAAAATAAAAAATCCTATACCTTTATGTAAATAACATTTATTTCACAGAAATAAATCATGGCAAATGTATAGATATACATTTCTATATCTACACATAATAAAACTGTAGAAGACGTCATTCTGTCTGTGTCTTATGCGGCTTTCACGCAAAAACTACTGGACGGATTTTGATGAAAGTTTTTTTTGTTCTATTGGTATTAGTGCTCGGTAACATTTAGGCTATAATTTATCAATATATATATATAATTCTGCAGTCGATATCTCAACTTCAAACATAGGTACAATTGTACGGAAAAATAATGGGTTGACAATTTGGCCACATTATAGGTACCTAATACACGTTACCATGACAACATATTATCCATTAACGACAGTTAGTTAATCCACTAGTTAGTTAATATTATTTTGTAAAAACTAGTAGCGCCCCGCGGTTTGCCTACGTTATATATTGTCTTTCTCCATAAATGGGCCACATAACCCCGACAGAATTATTCAAATCGAACCAGTAGTTCTTGAGTTTTGCGCGTTCAACCAAACAAACTCTTCAGCATTATATTTTTGGTAAATGGGGCAAATGGGCAATAGAAGCTATTTTCATGACTACCGACGCCCACAGAAATCTGCATAGAGTTTATTGCGTTGCCTTCCTCCTCCCTCCATGGACCGCTATATCAGTTTAGATAGCTATATTAGTATTTTTTGTAACACAGGGGAAAGGACTTTATTCACAGTCCAACCAGTCCGAGATGGACTAGAAGGATGAGTAGGACTCGCCACTACCGACTAAAAACCACTCCGAGAGCCTTCGGCCACTATGTTAGAGTCAGGAGTGCCCCGGATCTGGTAGCAACAGGACACCACTATATTAGTATGACGTAACAGTAGGTTTGTAGCGTATTATTTAGTGGTAAATATTCTCAGCAGGCAGTAAATATGTGATCAATTATTATCACTGCGATAAGAGCTGACATCGGCAAACACCCTGTACGTATGTTGAACATTCGCTAGTTTTATGGCGTGTGTGAGTTTGTCTAATTTATCTTTTTCAAGGGTGACATCTAATAAGATATCTAACTTGCCACATGATCATCATCAGCTCGGTAAGGTAGGAGGTAGCATGATGGTGGGAGCTGCCTTTAGCTCTCATCATGCATGCGAAGTGCCAGGTTATGCTGTAGCGTTGTGGACTGTCTGGTGACCTCTTAGAAGGGGGATTGGGAGGAATAGCAACATACCTACAGCACTTACCCAAATATCAGAAATCAAAACAAGAAAATAAGATCCAAAAAACAGACCCTAAATAGTAAATTAATTCGTAAGGGAATAACGTCTTCCAAATTCACAAAATTGGGGTCCATCGAGTTTCTCATTACTTCTCACTTAAGTTCCCTGAAAAAATATATTTGGGTTCTAGCAGTAACTAGGGTTTCCAACTCTCCCGGAAAATAAGGAATACATTTTAAAATCTCCCGGCTCCAGGAACGCGGGTAAAATCTCTCGGACTGGCAAATGGCATCCCCGGCGGGCTGTGGCAAAATTAAATTATTGTAATCAAAAATGCCATCCGACCATGTTCATGGGCTTTTTTTAGTCCTCACGGATTTCTGATCAACTGAGTTGGCAACCGACAACCCTAGCAGTAACCCAAATACCGGAGGGCCGCTGTGGGGCAGCTTATCTACCGACCAGACTGGCGCAGTAGTACAGGGCTCGGATAAGCGGAGCATGTTGCGCCGGGGGTCGCGGGTTTGAATCCCGCCTGGCTCATGGATGTTTATCTATGTATTGTATTTATTACTATAATAAAAAATCTTAAATATATAAAATTTCTTAAATTTATAAAACATATTAAATATATTCCGTTGTCTAGTACCCGTAATACAAGTCCTTACGGTACTTATTTATATTTTATTTATTTATCGTCATGAATCATGATGGGATGATTAGACGTGGAGTGATAGATGAGATCGACACATTTCTCCGTTTAGATACTAATAATAGATACTAATAATATAAATTTCCAAGAAAGTTGTTGCTGCAACACGAATGCTGTCAAATCTACCTCTTTTAAATCTGTGCAGAGGTCCTTTTTTAACTTTGTTGTCTATCTTGAAAAAGAAATTTACATTATTAAGAAGTGATGTTATATTTTGAAGGAAATATTTTGACGCCCAAGGACATGAGCACTGCTCGACAAGTACGTAAGGACGAGACGATCGGCGCGTAAGTTAAAACTATACCCATGTAACCTCTTTTGCGTAAGTCGTGTCAAAAAGGCACCGAACATGGCCTTATCGGTGCGTATTCAGGACGGCACACATACACACACACACACACACACACACACACACACACACACACACACACACACGTACAGGCGAGGTCGGGGCTCGAATATATTACATGTTCAACATTATTAACCATTAATCGTCTTCTAACGAATTTGAATTAAAATTACTCCTTTCGAAATTGATTAAAAGTGTACTTACTCGAATACTTAGCACTAGGTCCGTGACTTTTGTTCGTAAGATTTCATTTCACAGAAATATTATTATGATAAATAGTTGCTGTTTAAGATTTAATTAAATTTAAAAGTGGCAACACTCACTCTCTTTGCTATGGCCACCGAACGTGTTAAGTACACGTAAAAATTGTACTGAGCTTTATAAAATATAATAAAGTGAAATTGAAGAGTCTGACTAAATCATTTATAAATCCACCACAGTTGCCTTGCTATTCCCATACCTGCCTACACATAGATTACAAAAACGAACCTTTTCGGAGCAGTTGGTATATTTTTGAAATCCCTCATCCCCTAGAAATTTACCCGACTACGTCAAAAGAAAGATGGTATTTTTGCGTGCGTGTATATACTATATACGCAGTTTCTGCACACTGCTACACAATGAGGCTTTAATTTTAATTTAAGTTTTAATTCAGGTCTCGCCTCGCTAACATGACTCATACTGGGTACATTAAAATATATTATTATTATCATTCGTGTTTAACAGTGTTTAAATTAATGTTGAATATTATACTTACTTATGATAACATACATATGACATAGGATTAGAACCATAATATTATTCATGGGAAAGATTGTATGTTTATTTTTTCACGAAACAAACTACTAGGATGATGTAGTTGAAATTGGACACATCGTCAACTCCACCAGAGAGAATTAATTAATTTAGCACATAAAGATTACAATCTGCAATAGTACCTATAAAAATATTCCGAACAAAAATCAATGAGACAGATTTTATACGGGTGAAGCCACGATGCATACTTAGCGTTATATAAATTATAAGTTATAACTAAGTAAAAGTGCACGTAACTTGAGCGCCGAGTGTGAGAACTGTAACTTGACTAGATCAACAGGATACGTCTGCAAGTACTAGAATTTCTAGACGTTACGTATGCATGCGTGTAAGCAGCATGCAGGAATATTAGTTTATAGACTACTGTCATTGCTGCATTGTAGGTAAATCCAGCCGGAGCTACCGAAGTACCCTCTGTCTCTACATTTGAGGAGTTATTTACAAGGCGTTAGTGACATGCCGTATTACAATCGCAGCATTGGAATACGTACGTTGGCGTTGACAATCTAGTCATCAAAGGGTAGGTCCACTATAAAAATCCATTTTAGCTATTCACTTACTTCGTAAGTTTTGTTTTTACATAATCGTCAAATATACTTATTCAGACAGTGTTTCAATGTTTAGACGACTTATTCATCTTATATATAAAATTCTCGTGTCACAGTTTTCGTTGCCATACTCCTCCGAAACGGCTTGACCGATTCTCATGAAATTTTGTGAGCATAATGAGTAGGTCTGAGAATCGGCCAAAATCTATTTTTCATCCCGATATTCCCACAGGATCGAAAGTTACGCGGGTGAAACCGCGGGGCGCAGCTAATAAGTATATATTATTTAGCGCGTGAGATGCGCTACGCATCTGTTGCCAGGTCTGTATCTATGTACACACAAGAGAGTGCCTCTTGTCTAGCGGTAAGCATATTCCAGAGAAGTGAGGTCCCGGGCTCGAATCACAGGTCGGACCGAACTTGGTGTTATTTGGTTTTTAATAGTCCGAAGTCGTGAAGTTGGTATTTTTAAAATAAGAGAACGAGAGAGTAAAGAGAGAGTTTTAGCAAAAACTTGTTCACTATAATAATATACCTTAGTGAGTAGGGTTGCTAGATGAAAGGACTAAAGAAAATATAGGCTATCTGGCAGCCCTAGTTTTAGACAAATTTCGGACATCATTATAAGTATTATAAACCTTAATCACAGCCACAAGTCACAATGACTCAGCACAGATACTATAAATATTCTAGCTTCAGGTTACATTGACATAATACTATGCTTAAAAATGAGTAATATGTTTCAAGTGAATCATTCAGTATGTCTAGTACTGAGTATCACAACATGAATCAGTGCAGCAAAGTCCCGGATAAAACAGAGGGATATTTTTCTGATAATTAATAAGTATTTAATCATTATAAAGAAAAATAAATTAAAGCTTTATTTGGATTTACAATTACCATAATAAAAAATAAAAAAAAAGATAAGTTACCAAAATCCTTATGCTAATAGAAATTTTTACAGTTATTTGTGTGTGTATGTGCTGTAGCAACGTAACTCAGTATAACTGAAAAAGTGTAGTAGAAAAGAAGTGTAGTGAACTCGTGAATGTAAAAAAGACTATAGAAGAACTTGAAAAAAAAAACACAGGAGAGAAAAGATGAATATTTTATACAATACGCACTCGCACAGTCCTTTGGGCCATCAATGAGTTTAAAATTAACATTCCAAAGAAATTTCAATCGAATTTCAATGTTCATTTATCTCTTTTAATTTTATTATTCATGAATTAGATTACAATAGCTACCAAAATGTTTGTCAAATTTTCCACTTACTTTTTTCTGGACCCTGGCCGGCGACGATGCCCAAGAGGGCGAACGCGAACAACCACCCCCACGCTGCCATGACGTCACAGCCTGCGCACACCTCACGTCTGAGACAAAGAATATTTAAATTAACAACACGCCCGTGTCGCCGCGCTGATAAGATAATATTATCTGTGCTGATTAATTAAGCGATAGGAAAAATACTACGCGGTCACGAGATGGAAGATCGCGGGGAGCTGGGGAAACTGTAACATTTGCTTCGTCTTGCTGGAGTTGAGTTCATGTTCCATTTCGTATTTTATGTATGAGAGCGCCATCTATTGTCACATTAGTGGACTATTTATATAAGTATTTTTTTAAATTAAATTTCAATGGTACATAATATTGGTATTTTTGTGTTACTTTACCTGGGTGTGTTTTAAATTTTCAACCATTTTTGAATTATGTTCAAAATATTGATTTTAAAATTATCCTGTATATAAGTGACAGCTGTGCTGGCGCGTTTCGTGCGGTGTGTAAGTAACCGGTGCAGTGACTCGTGGAGATGGGAGTAGAAAGGAAGGCAGCGCATCTGTATAGACTCTATACGACTATCTATTGATCTCGTTTGCCTCCCTATACCATAAACATATTATATGGATGCAAGAGAATTGTGATTGCTTCATTTATTGTAAAAATAATATAAGTAGTGGAAGCCAAAAGCAACTTGTTACCTTCAAATAAGTTTGCTTTAGTTGTAGGTAATAGGTGCTACAAAGTGACATCTATTTGTGAGATGTATAACTTATTGTTTCTAAGTTCGTCAACAGATGGCTCTCGACCTACACCTCGCTGAAGTATTAACTAGCGTTCTTGTCTTGGTCCTACGTGTTTTTATACTTATATTCGACCTAATAAATCTATAAATTAATCATTATTTTATACAATTTGATCGTGTGGTAATTATATATACGCGACTTACTTGATATAATACATAAACACTATCAAGTAATTCACTAACGTAAGTAGTATGATTTCACATTACTGTTCATTGGCATAGCGTTTAAAAGTAAATTAGACGAGACTCAAATATTTTCAAACACGGCCACACGAGTCAGGCTTCTTGACCGGGCCGCTTAGAACGATCGACCATCTTGGCATTCGTTGACGATGCTGATGAAGATGATAATGATGTTGCTGATAAATGTTCTATTGAGTTCGAGTTTCACAGAGTACTACGGATCCCAG
>LUGF01019265.1:60120-71860 GCA_001625245.1 Calycopis cecrops | reverse complement strand
CCCCCCCCAAGACCCATTCAGGGTAAAGGCGACAATGGTAATAAATATTTTTTATAACATCTAGAGTCGAACAGTGTCTAAGCCCAAAATTTGAAGTATATCAGACTCACTTCTTATTATATTCACCGCCGTACCTGGTTCCCCCCTCGCGAAGATGCAACCCGCTCGCGTCCACACATGAGGCCAGCCAAGACGACGGCGCCCCTCGTGGGCCCTGTAGAACAGCGCATGGTTAGGCCGCGTAACATGCTCGTTTATGTACAAGTGTTTTACGTAGTATTTCGTAGACAGAGAAACAATGTATACGTAGTATTTATATTTTCTTTGGTATTTGTCGTAGACAGAGAAAAGAAAAAATATTTTCTGTCAATTGTTTGACATTTGTTAAGAGAAATAGTATTTGATTTAATACAAACGGAAATATACTCGAAGAAATCAATATGGATATCATGGAAAAAAAAGAAATTTACAACGCTCTTATGGTATATCGAGAGCGCGGTGCACATCTGCGAAGATTGGAACAATTTGACAAGTCTAAAGCATCCTACGATGAAGCATATAAAAGCAACCCACAAGATGTTCGTACCCTCATTGGACGTAGTCAAGTGGCCACCCTTGCTGTCAGACCACGGGAAGCTTATGCTGATGCTGAGCTGGCGTTACAGCTAGAACCTTCTGATATGAATGCACGCAATGTGCAAGCTAAAGCGTTACAAGTCTTGACGGAATTTGAAAAATCTCTAGTCATGAACTATCGTGGCTACAGAAAGAGACGTCAGCCGCCATATTTTTTGGAAGGTATTAACCAGGGTGTACAGATTATACAAGATTGTATCGGATGTAATTCTGGCAATGTTGTGTTCGACAATTTACCGATAACCAAAACAGAAGAGCAAATGCTTGTAGATGAAAATGTACCTATAAAAGTCAAGCGTGTGTCACGTATCCCTCAGCCTAAAAATAAACCGACTCTTAAAGAAGTGGAAGCAAAAAAACGGAAAACTTTAGAAAGAGTTCTTGCTTCGAAGTATCTTGGACCGATGGCAAATGACAAATATTTCCTCCAAGAAGTCATACACGATCCACGACTAAAATCTGCTAACAGCAGTGGCAGCTTAAAATTACAAAAAATTATAAATGATGCGTACGATACAGTTGTAATGGGACAGGACAGTTTACATGTGCAGCGCCCATATTACACTATCAAAGAAGCAGAGAAGGCACAATCAAAATACCAGATTACATTTAAAAGGAAAACTTTACAGAGAGAACGACAAATAGGAGAGAAAACAGCTGAAAACCTTCTGAAGCAAATTGGCACAAGTGTACGAAATAATCACATTGTGGACGTAATAAAAAAGGCAGAGAGAATGCAACTGTTTTTAAACGCTAAGACTTCTCGTAACTTACCACAGATTGATAACTACATTGATCGTTTATATAAATACGTCGGTGATGCATACTTAAGTCTGCACAGGCTCTCCTACAGATTAAGTGACTGTGGTAACAGACGTCGTATTGCATTTCTTATGGGTCTTTCTATAGGTCGATCGAAATCGTACGACTCTGTTATAGACAATTATCCATATAAATATGTTGATATTAAAGAGGCGACAGCAAGAGCAACAGCGACACTTAATATGTGTGAACATTCAACAATGAAGTGTTGGTTAATGTACGAGCTATCCTGGTTGCTGAGTAAACAGAAAAATTATGCTCTTTCCAGATCTTACGCGAGGAAATGTCAAAGTAAAGCACAAGAAATTGACAGTGCGGTCTGGTGGTTGAACGGGTGCTTCGCACTGCTGGGCGGTGACATGCAACAAGGCAACATTAATGAGGTCATAGCAGAAATTGAGGAAGCTTATGAGTACTCTAAATTGTTGCCTGATGCTGTAGTATTTCAAGCATTCCTTAAGAAATGTGTCGTTATGGTATCCGAAACAAAACCACCTGATGAGCAGAAGGCAACTCGAGAACGCGAGAAGCTCATTGCCAATGCTTTGGAAGAGCCCGTAAAAGAACAAACTGAACTTCTATTTAAGAGAATATCTACTCTACCAAGTGGGCGCCGATTTTCAGTACTGCCTTCTAGAAAAGAGAAGCTCGAAATGCATAGCGAGCGAAAGCGTCGCAAACAGAAGAGGTTGACGATCATCCCGGGACCCGAGCAGCCACTTCCGCCGATGCTAAAGACGGAGGTCCCAGGGCTTCAGTTATTCGACAATTAATTTTTTATAAGTACATGTTTATAATAAAATATTATTTATGTTTGATATTTATTTATAATAAGTAGCCAGTAGTCCATGGAGGTGGGAGGAGAAAGGAGGACAGCGCATCTGTATAGCCTCTTTAGGGATGTCTATGGGCGTCGGTAGTCTTGGCTTAAACTGCTCGTTAACGATGGTCAATTGTTGCGAAAAAACAACCAACTAAATCGAAAATATAGCTATAGCGCATTCAATTGTTGATTTAGTAGTTGGTAGATGATACCTAACATCTGGGGACACGGCAGTGCCCCCGCCAAGTCGAGTAAAAAAGAGGCACGGCCGTACCATCCTTTTCTCGAAGCAATTCAGGCCATTTTAGATCCCCTAAAACTTCGTAGTGGGTAAAACAGGAGGCCTAAAATTTCAGTATGTAAGCAGACATTGTATATACATGTTATATTTCCACATTGTGTGGTGTGATACATACTAAACAATCGAATCATGCGATGGCCAAGTCGATGTTTTTATTTAAAACGTAAAAGTTTTTTAATATTGATATGCAACTTAAAACAGAAGGTTCCTTAAGTATGGACTAAAAAAAAATAACCGACTTGGTTTTACAGGTATTTCACAACTTTTTATGGTAGAAAATCTGAGCTGCGAGACTTGGTTTTTTTTACAGAATGTTCAAATCAAATCAAATCAAATCAAAATATTTTTATTCAAAATAGAATTTGAAAAATTGCTTTTTGAACGTCAAAAATTTAGTCTACCACCGGTTCAACCCTAGCCCTGTCCTGAGAAGAACCGGCGAAACAAACTCAGCGGGCCTCATTCATTTTTTCATTATACACTCTTCATTATACATTCTTCATTTATATACATTAAAAAAATATATAATTTACATTTATTTTTGTATAGAAGTAGCCTGGGAGGAGGGTACTATTCCCAAGGTGTGGTATCGATCATAAAATCTATTACTTTGTAATATCCCTTACCACACATGTTTTTGTTGGGAATCGATTATTCGAATATCAACCGAGTCATGGCGCAGGCTGCACGCGGGGATCGGGATGCGGTTCGATATGACGTCAAGATTAAAGTATTAAATTACGTAGGGCGCGGAACTTGCTTTTAATTGTTTTAAAGTTGATAGTACTTTTATAGTTTATTAGTTCTTCTTTCATATTTTTAGAGCAAGGTCGCGCGCGCGGGTGCTGTTTATTCCGAACTTTGCTCATTGGCCGATAACAGTCGAATAACGTCGATTATTATCGATCTTTATCGACTAAACGGAACAATCGACTAATTTGATAAGTTTTAGTAGTAATCACCAATCGCTACTGCTCGTTTGCCTCCCGATACCATAAAAAAAACGTGTTCTCACCATAGGCGCGACGCAAATCTGTACCCGATGAGTGGGAGAGAGAATGACCAACCTATAGATGTTTCTTGAAATTCTTGAATGTCTGGCTATTGGTAATTATGACGTCAAATTCGATTGGCCAGTAACGATAGCGTACGTCAAACGTCAAATGTGAATTCATTCCATATATGGCGGTTCTCTGGTTATAAGTATATTATCTATGATGGCGGTCTCCCGCCGCGGAGCGCAGAATTCTCTCATCAGAGCTAATCCGCATAGCATTTCGTTTTTACTCGTAGGCTCATGTATACATATAATAAAACAATTCATGTGTCTGTTTGGTAAGTACATCAGTCATTTTATAAAGTTATTATTTTTTTTGAATCCCGATAAAAACAGGCCAAGTAAAATCTAACCTACTTTAAAATCTCACATTTTAAGTAACAGCAATATATAACAAATACGGTATCCAATAAAACAAAGAAAGAGAGTTTCATACTTGTTTATAATGTTATTTTGTTCCTATAAATACATATTTGGATTTTGTACAGAACTTGGCACTCATTTAGATCTCCATTCTTTTTTCGGCTAAGCCCATAGTCAAGCATAGTTTTTTTATTGAACTTGGCTCTCCTTTTTTACATTTATGCTATTGATGGGATATCATTACTTTTTGTAAAGGTTAGGTCTGTATATATGCGCTGCGTCCGCGCTGGCTTGCACGGCCGAAAAATCAAGTCGGCACCTACGACGCCGAGTGTGCAACTACCGCTAGGTTGTAAAAGAACTTCTCGGTAATTGCGACACGGGCGGACACGGAGCGTGCGTACGCGGCAGAGGTCGTCTTCCCGACGTTTCGACAACTTTTCGGTTATCGTGGTCACGGACAGACTAAGGACGTTTATCGTGGTCTATTTATGTGCCGCAGATTCATTAACTATAAACTAATTAGCCCGATTTATACAAAAGGAGCTTATTGTGTCATTCGTCTGGGGCGAGTTGCGCTTGGTGTTCGATTTTATTATACTTAGTACCGGATCCCATGCAGATGGCAGAACCCAACCATCTTCTCTATTAAAATTAGGATGTTTTATTATTTCAATCACTTCGCGAATCATTCTTGGTAGGTACCGGTTCTCCTTTGCGAGGATTTGGGGTTTATCAAATCTAATATAATGTCGTGTTAGTTATTATGTTAACACTAGCAATGGGCACAACAATGGGCACAACAATGGGCACAAGCAATTGTTTCAGGAGCACGCGCTGACACCGACCGGCCGTCACACAGGAAGTGCGAACTCGCCCCCACTCCTCTAGGGATGTGCCAGTTTAGTGTTGTCCTGCAAACATAGGTTCCACATCGTACGTCCCGCGGTTTGGCGGGAACACAAATGGTATTAGTTTAAATGATTGTTTACACACTAGTCCGGCATAACAACATGACATCGTTGACATTATCGTGTCATTTAGAAAACATCATATAGTAGTCAGTATTGACATCAAAATGATGTTCAGAAACATCATTTTGATCAACATCATGCACATCAGCGCTCTTCACCTGACCAGCCCTTGCTCACTTATGCGCTTAACACCTTAATTTTCCGGTTGCGGTTGAGCCCGTATCATGCAATCCGCACACTCCTACAGCTAGCGGATGACGAAGGTCATGGCTATCCTCAAGCGGCACAGGCTCCACGTAAGTCTATATACGTCGATGATATTTTGACTGGACATGACTCAATAGAATCTGCTCAGGTCCTTCAGGTTAATTAGCCTACTAGCTCTTGGTGACTTTCAGCTGAATAAATGAACTTCTAACTCAGCTTAACTCTTAGAAAGATTCCCAGATGACCAGTGTGACATGCCTAAAGACTTTAATTTTAAGCCAGATTGTAATTCTGTTAAAGTACTAGGAACATAATCGACTCCACACTCAGATGAGTCCACTTATCGCATATCTCTCTCTCCACTTACACAGATTAAAAAACGCTCAATACTCAGCACTGTAGCTTCACTTTATGATCCCAACGATTGGGTCACCCCTATTATATTTCGTGCCAAGCTACTACTACAAAAATTATGGCTCTTAAAGATAGGGTGTGACGAGCACCTTTCCTGGAAATACACACAGAGTGGACACAGATTTACGATGACATTCACAATTGCCAGCTGTTCACTTATCTCGCCACATCTGTGCAAATAAACATTCATCCACTTACACTCTCCACCGATACAGAGACGGTTCTGAGTTGGGATACGCCGCATGTATTTACCTGCTTGATCTCAATGAGAATGGGTGTGTTAATGTGCACCTTATTCTAGCCAAGTCAAGAGTCGCACCTATTAAAAATAAGCTCACTATTCCTGAATTAGACTTATTCGCTGGTGCTCTTTAGTCCCAATTAATGAACCGTGTCTCTGCTCAGTTGTCGTCTCACATTGCTATACAACATGTGTGTTGGCCTAACAGCACAATCACTCAGCACAAGCACGGCACTGTGACAGTGTCTAAACTTATCAGAAGTAAGCGTATGGTCACGTATAGTGCGTTTTCTGTATTTCTATATTGTATCTTTTTTTTTTTTTTAGATAGAAATTACGCTAAGGACTGAAGGTCAGTGCAGTTTCATCGATATGAGAAGTGAACTCACCTGGAGCGTCGAACCTCTGTACTTGTGGTCGATAGGGGGACAGACCCCCCCTTCTTTCCCAGACTAATGGGAGAAGGCAAACCGGACTTATTGCGATTAATAGGTTGTACTATTATTATCTGGCCGAGACTATATTGTATCTATGATCTGATCTTGGATTGCCAACATAAACCCTTCTGTTTCTGGAAATATCTTCTCTCTTTAGCCACACGTTCGACGCAGTTTTGTCGACGTTAGAATTGACCAAGTCCAGGCGATGTCTCCTATGGAGAGAGATCCCCCCTTGTGCCCAAGTTTGTATTTTATCTAGAGATGTGGTAATACTTTCATTTTTCTAGGACAGGAAATCTTGCAAGGTGTGTGCTTATGAGTGTAAGGTGTTGTATGCAAGAACGTGAATGGTGTTTTCTGTGTTTGGTCAACATTGTATTGATAATGCGTTGGTATTTCGTTAAGTCTGTTTGCGACCAGTTGATGACACTGAATGAATATGTTAGTACTGGAATCGCGTATGTGTTAATGGCTTTTAGTTATTCTTAGTATAGGCTTAGTATTTCGTGAGTTTGATTGTTTTAAGAATGATGTGTGTCTCGTTACTGTATCTCTTGTGTTTTGTTATAACTTAGTATTTAATTCTGTTTCATATCTATCGGCCCTATTTGTTCTCCATTTTTTAGTGCATAAGTATTATTCTCAATATTGCCCCTATGAATAGATTGTATTTTGCACTTATCACCTTGAATGATACCATGTCGGATGTCGATTTTGTCAATCTGTATTGTCTTGTTTTCATTACATAGTTTAAGGGTGGTGTAGTGTATGTATTTATACATACATTCTATTATGCCGTTTGTCTCGAGCGCACACGTCACAAGACAGTCAGTCATTGTATGACCGTCGGCCCGTGAGGACGTGGTGGTGCGTTGGCGAGCCAAACCAATATAAGTACATACAGTAGAAAAGTACAACTACTACATTGGCGACGAGGATATATAAGGTTATAGATACGACGAGGATATACAAGGATATATGTATATCCTACATATAAAAAAAGGCAGCTAATAGTAAGTAAAAAGTTCAAATATTTGAGTAATAATAGTAAAGAAGTTATATAGACGGTAAACTATCTAAAGACAAAAAACAACTTAAAAAATTAATTAAGTATCATTGTACCAATCAATAATATTTCTCTTTAACATTAGATAAAATTTTAACTATTTATTTTATAGTCATTCACTATTATTACTCACGGCAAATAAAGTACATATTATAATACAAATAAGTATTGAATAATCTAAAGCAAACTAAATTAATACCTTACTCTACGCTGAGTTGAGCATGAATCATTTACCGGCGTTAGAATGCTTCTCAAGATGAATACACAGTACAGATCGTACTGATAACACTTTTACTGCGTTTCATAGCCAAACATCATACCTTATGTTACAGTTAAGTTCTACCATTTATTATTGTTATATACAATTAATATTTTCAATTAATATATCAAATTGATATTTTGTTTAGTATTTATACTAGATAACAATAATCTCACTTTTATTACAATGACATTGTATTGATAGAAATATTATAGTAATTCATGCTAATTAATTTTCTGCTCAAATAATATATTAATTTAATGCAATAAATTTTGTTTTGTACGAAAGAATATTATGAAATTCAATGAGGAGATTGCTAATCATGATAGAAATACTAAGAACAGGCACAAACTAGATGTACCATTTCATAGACTGAGCAGAGTAAAGAATTAATTTATGGGTCAATGTATACGCCTCTACAATAAGATCCCAGAAAGCGTTCAACAGCTCTCAATCAACAAATAAAAAAAAATTGTTAAGGAACGCTTGTGTGGTAAGGGATATTACAAAGTAATAGATTTTATGACAGATACCACACCTTGGGAATAGTACCCTCCTCCTAGGCTACTTCTATAAAAAAATAAATGTAAATTATATTTTTATTGTATGTAATTAAGAATGTGTAATGAGGAAATTAATGAGGCCCACTGAGTTTGTTTCGCCAGTTCTTCTCAGGACAGGGCTAGGGTTGAACCGGTGGTAGATGAAATTTTTGCCGTTCAAAAAGCAGTTTTTAAAATTCTATTTTGATTAAAAATATTTCGATTTTGATTTTACTACAATATTCTAACTAATATTTTTTTATTATTATTAAAATTAAATATTCAAATTCAGGATATATAAAAATATTGCTTATTAAAATGTGATCCAAGGTATATAGACATTTTTCACAGGTGTAAAGCCTGTTCATTATATTTGCCAAATAAAAAATTTTGCAGCTTTGCCTGGTCATTAAATTGACAAATAAAAAATCTAGCAGCTTTGGCTGGTCATTAAATTGACAAATCGAAGCTTTGGCTGGTCATTAAATTGACAAATCGCAGCTTTGGCTGGTCATTAAATTGACAAATCGCAACTTTGGCTGGTCATTAAATTGACAAATCGCAGCTTTGGCTGGTCATTAAATTGACAAATCGCAACTTTGGCTGGTCATTAAATTGACAAATCGCAGCTTTCGCTGGTCATTAAATTGACAAATCGCAGCTTTGGCTGGTCATTAAATTGACAAATCGCAGTTTTGGCTGGTCATTAAATTGAAAAATCGCAGCTTTGGCTGGTCATTAAATTGACAAATCGCAGCTTTAGCTGGTCATTAAAATGAAAAATCGCAGCTTTGGCTGGTCATTAAATTGACAAATCGCAGCTTTGGCTGGTCATTAAATTGACATATTATGTACCTTAAGAAAGCAGTGTTCACTGGTCTTTAAATTGACAAAAGCAGTTTGATAAGGACTGTAAACAATACAACCTCGCTGTACAAGTTTATTTATTTAACATGAACTAGCTTGATAAGCGAAGTAACTTAAAATTTCTTTGAGACTTGGTTTCAGGTAGCTAAATAAATTAATAATGTCACTCCTCACACTCAAAAAATTCGATTGTGAAGGAGAACCGTCATCGGTTGGGGCAAGATGGGAACGTTGGAAACGGGGATTATTTATTTAATTTGATGCAGCAGATATAACTAATAGTGAAAAAATTTCGCAAAATCAGCAACAGATGAGACTTCGTCAATCTCCCATTCTGCTATTTACATGCCCCTCTAACGATATATCAAGTCAAATTTGCTCGTGTAATTTGTTCCCCATTTCATTTTTTTTTATTACAGATTGACTGTACTAATATTTCCACAAAATTTAAGACGGGCTTGATTTTTTAAGCGGCTTACATTATTATTATTTTAATTAAAAAATAACTACGACTACTCTTGACGCATAATTTGTCATGTTTACGTAGTTTTCAATTTATAATTTAATGCTTTTAATATTTGTTTGTTATACATTTTTAATTTTTATATTATATTTGATAAGAGAAATAGTATTTTTTATTATATTTGATTTAATACAGACTGAAATATGATGGATGATCAACCAAAAAAATTTTCGGCGCTCTTACGGTATACCGCGAGCGCGTTGCACATCTGCGAAGATTGGAACAATTTGACAAGTCTAAAGCATCCTACGATGAAGCATATAAAAGCAACCCACAAGATGTTTGCACCCTCATTGGACTCAGTCAAGTGGCCACTCTTGCTGTCAGACCACAGGAAGCTTATGCTGCTGCTGAGCTGGCATTACAGCTAGAACCCTCTGATATGAATGCACGCAATGTGCAAGCTAAAGCTTTACAAACCATGACGGAATTTGAAAAATCTGTAGTCTTGAACTATCGTGGCTACAGAAAGCAACGTCAGCCGCCATATTTTTTGGAAGGTATTAATCAGGGTTTAGAAATTATACAAAATTGTATCGGACCTAATGCTGGCAATTTTATGGTCGACTTTTTACAGATAATCATACAAGAAGAACAAAAATCTACAAGTGGTGAAGATGAACTTGCAAAAGTCCCACGACGTGTGTCACGTATCCCTCAGCCTGCAAGTAAGCAAAGGTTTACACAAGCGGAGGTACGAAAACAGCGAATCTTACAACGAGTTCTTGCTTTGAAGTATCTTGGACCGATGGCATATGACAAATTTTTTCTTCGTGATTTCATACACGATCCACGACTAAAATCTGCAAACACCAGAGGCAGTTTAAAATTAAAAGATATTGTAAACAATGCGTACAATACACTTGTAATGAGACAGGACGTATTACGTACGCAGCGCCCATATTATACTATCAAACAAGCAGAAAAGTCACATTCAAAACACCAGATTAAATTTGAAAAGAATATTTTAAAGATGGAACGCGAATCAGGAGCGAAAACAACTGAGAAACAACTTAAGGAAATTGCCGCAAGTGAACGAGTTATGGTCGCAACACACTTATCAACTCGGAAACGGATCGTAAACGTATCACCTCGAGCCGGTCAGTATTCTTTGTATGAAACTCCATAATGCAACGCACATTAATGGGAAACGGAACGGAAACGCCTCGGATAGGGACCGGCTTACGGCGAGGCGTCAACCAGGCGTCAACCATCCGCCCGCTCGCTTACGGCACATGAGTATGTAAAGGAACAGAGACAAAGCTTCATACAAGCGCCTCGATCACATTACACTACTACAAGCAAACGGCGCGTGTGTGCTTGCCAACTAGGCGCGTGTCACGTACGAGCCGCCACTGGAAAAAACCGGTTTACTGACGTTCACCCAGTGCACAAACAAAGGGCTCGCAAAACGTCGAGTGCGTTCTTATTTATGTTTTTTTTTTATTAATATAAGTAAAATAAAATCGGACTGTACCAAATTGGTTAATATTTTTTTTGTTTCTGCGTTCGTTATGACAGGGCCATTGTTTATATTATGTAGGCAGATATTTGAAAATGGTGTAGAAACATTTAAAAACGGATTGAATAATCCTCGACTAATCCTACGGTTTTTACTAAGTATTCAAGAGGACTATCTGTTTTTACTAAAATAACAACATGAAAGATCCTTCACGTAACAAAGAAGTTACCATGAAAACAAAATATTTAATTATGATAGGACGTCTTTTTATCAGATTTAGAATTTACCTTTCTATCCAAAGGTACAAACAAATTATTAAAAAACAAAAATTATAAAAAAGAAATATTCAGAGTAAACAATTTGTAAATATTTAAACTTAATCTTTTTTATTTTATACACTCTTTTGCAAAAAAAACGGGCGGTTTTGATTTTTTTCTTTCCTGAAAACAATATGATACAAAAAAGGATTTAAGTCTTCTTAATATATTACTGGCCGGTCGTAAATGTGTCGTGATGCCAAAAATGTACATTCGAAATTAAAATTTTTGACTGATCTTATTTTAAAAAGAATACCAATTTTTTGTACAAATTCTGGCGGGAATCAACGAAAGTTGCTGTTGTCTTTCAATAAGTTTTAGGCTATTTTTATTGGTTTCGTTGAATTAGCTGCTTATAGAGACATTTAAAATTATTGTTTTTAATGCTTAGTGGTCTGGATGATGGCAGATAAAATTGTAAGAACC
>LUGF01019265.1:40063-51978 GCA_001625245.1 Calycopis cecrops | reverse complement strand
TACACACCGCACGAAACGCGACAGCACAGCTGTCACTTCACGCCGGTCTCGTGTAAGCGAGAGGTACTTCCCCGGTCGTACCGGCCCAATTCGGCTGCATGCAAGCATGCAGCGTGGCACTACCTCTTACGAATAGTACGCATACCTTACCAAACAACTAACGGTGGTTACGGGTGGTTATTGGGATGGGATTATGTGCGTTTATATGTAGTTAAGTGCAAGTGTATGTGTACCTATCTATATGTTTATATATTTTATTTTATTTTTTATTTTGTATACCTTCAATATTTTAATATCTTTTGCTGAGTTTGATATATTATTTTCACGTGTGGTTTGCTCCATTTAATTAAGATTAAATTAGTATATGTGTAGTAGATGCTCGACAGCCGTGACCCATTCAATCAAGGAGTTTCGTTGAAAACCGGTGTCAGGTGTCATGTTAATTTCATACCGAACCAAACCAATTTGATGCACTCAAGATGCACTCGAATAACAAACATTTTTTAGGTATTTTTTTATTTTATTTTTGTGTGTAATATTTATTCTAAGGTGTAATATATTATATTTTATAATTTATATTAATGTCTGTCTCTTGTATATGTGTTTATCAAATACACGTTTTTCTTTCTTTCTTTCTTTCTTTCTATATAAATGTCCTCCTAACCCAATTTTGTCTACAGCATCTTTATGGAGACAGTCAACTGCTTAGGATCTATTATAATGCACAAACGTACACGCAGACACTTTTTCAAAATATTTTTTTGTTTTAAAGTACATAATTATAAATTAAGCCACGCAATCAATGTATGATTTCCTACACAGAGATAGGCAGAGACGTAGCTCCTTTATACCCTTCTTGAAGAAATCAGCTGAACACTTGGAGTAATTATTTTATCATAATTCCTCCAAGACTGAATAGGAAGCAACTACTTCTTCAAAGGCTTTTTCAGTACTGCCTCTGTGCCAGTATCGATTTTAATTTTTACGCCAAAGTATCCAAATTCTAGAATAAATAGAAATCTGGTGATAGTAGTAGTAATGACAGACTTCTATTACTACTAGGTACTATAACTTAATTATCGACATTGTCACAATATTCTATATCTCACGTCACTAGTAGACAGATGCAAAAAAACAGTTATAATCGCACCGTAGACAGAGGTTCTCTGTCTACGTTTGTGGCGCTATAAATGACACTATCTCTATCTGTCTAATATGAAAGTGCATAACGTAGACAGAGAATTCTCTGTCTACGCATAGATAATATACTTTGACATGACATATACCATAGATACTGAGACATAGACGGACATTTGTTATGAGAAATAGTATTAGATTTAATACAAACTAAAATATACTCGATAAAGTCAAAATGAATATGATGAACGAAAAAAAAATTTACAGCGCTGTTACGGTATACCGCCAGCGCGGTGCACATCTGCGAAGATTGGAACAATTTGACAAGTCTAAAGCATCCTACGATGAAGCACATATAAGCAACCCACAAGATGTTTGCACCCTCATTGGACTCAGTCAAGTGGCCACTCTTGCTGTCAGACCACAGGAAGCTTATGCTGCTGCTGAGCTGGCATTACAGCTAGAACCCTCTGATATGAATGCACGCAATATGGAAGCTAAAGCTTTACAAGCCTTGTCGGAATTTGAAAAATCTCTAGTCATGAACTATCGTGGCTACAGAAAGAGACGTCAGCCGCCATATTTTTTAGAAGGTATTAACCAGGGTGTACAGATTATACAAGATTGTATCGGAACTAATGCCGGCAATGTTATGGGCGACTTTTTACCGATAATCATACAAGAAGAACAAAAATCTACAAGTGGTGAAGATGAACTTGCAAAAGTCCCACGACGTGTGTCACGTATCCCTAAGCCTGAAAATAAGCAGAATCTTACACAAACACAGGCAAGAAAACGCCAAATCTTACAACGAGTTCTTGCTTCGAAGTATCTTGGACCGATGGCAAATGACAAATTTTTCCTTCAAGATGTCATACACGATCCACGACTAAAATCTGCAAACACCAGAGGCAGTTTAGAATTAAAAGATATTGTAAACGATGCGGTCAATACACTTACAATGAGACAGGAATTATTACATACACAGCGCCCATATTACACTATCAAAGAAGCAGAGAAGGCAGAATCAAAACACAAGATTGAATTTGAAAGGAAAACTTTACAGAGCGAACGACAAATAGGAGAGCAAACAGCTGACAAACTTCTGAGGCAAATTTGCACAAGTGTACGAAATAATCACATTGTGGACGTAATAAAAAAGGCAGAGAGAATGCAACTGTTTTTAAACACTAAGACTTCTCGTAACTTACCACAGATTGATTACTACATTGATCGTTTATATAAATACGTCGGTGATGCATACTTAAGTCTACACAGGCTCTCCTACAGATTAAGTGAACGTGGTAACAGACGTCGTATTGCATTTCTTATGGGTCTTTCTATAGGCCGATCGAAATCGTACGACTCTGTTATAGACAATTATCCATATAAATATGTTGATATTAAAGAGGCGACAGCAAGAGCAACAGCGACACTTAATATGTGTGAAAATTCAACAAAGAAGTGTTGGTTAATGTACGAGCTATCCTGGTTGCTGAGTGCACAGAAAAATTTTGCTCTTTCCAGATCTTACGCGAGGAGATGTCAAAGTAAAGCACAAGAAATTGACAGTGCGGTCTGGTGGTTGAACGGGTGCTTCGCATTGCTGGCCGGTGACATGCAACAAGGCAACATTGCTGAGGTCAGAGCAGAAATTGAGGAAGCTTATGAGTACTCTAAATTATTGCCTGATGCTGCAGTATTTCAAGCATTCCTTAAGAAATGTGTCGTTATGGTATCCGAAACAAAACAACCTGATGAGCAGAAGGCAATTAAGCAACGCGAAAAACTTATTCTCAAAGCAATGGATAAATCCCAAAAAATACCAACAGAAGTAATGTTTAAGAAAATATCCACTGTGCCAAAAGGGCGCCGATTTTCGGTACTACTGATTAAAAAAGAAAAGATGGACAATATTTCCGTGCGAAAGCTTCCCAAACAGAGGCATATGACGATCGTCCCAGGGCCCGAGCAGGAACTTCCATCGATGCCAAAGACGGAGGTCCCTGGCCTTCAGTTATTCGACATTTAATTTTTTTAAGTATGTTTTTATGTTAAAATAATATTATTTTAAGTAGCCGGTGGGCTTTAGTTATTCTACATTTAAATTTTTAAAAAGTACTATATTTTTGTGTTAAAATATTATTTAGAAAATAATTCGTATGTTTGATATTTATTTATTTTAAGTTTTATATAGGTATTTACTAATAGTAAATAAGTATTTGTATGATAGTTATTTATTTATTAAAAAAAATTATTTAGCTAACTACGTTTGTTTTGTTGGGTCTTTAGAAATTGAAATTTCACCCTTTTCCTGTTAACCGATTGATTTGAAATTTGGTTCATTGTGAATCCAAGATGACCGCTAGTAGCGGCGGCAGGCGGATAATGTAGTTTTTATTTTTTAAATCAAGTTAAAGGACTTATAAAGTAGAATGCAGTGCAAAATCAAAATGCAAATGCAAAAAAAAAATACAAAATCATAATCCAAGATGGCCACCGCTAGAAAATGGCGGATAATGTAGTTTTTCAATCACGTCATAGTGGGTATCGAATTAAAGAAATTGGTAAGTATACTACAGTGCACCATACAAAATCATAATCCAAGATGGCCGCCGCTATAAAATGGCGGTTAATGTAGTTTTATTAATCCCATCAAAGTGGATATCGAATTAAAGGGCTTGGTAAGTTTGGTAAGGTTTAGTAAGAAGTTGTGCCACGCTTTTTTATATGGTATAGGGGTCAATGACCATCGGGGCCATTTTCATGACTACCTACAGACAACCGCACGAAACGCTTTACTTAACGATAGTCTCGTGTAAGAGAGAGGTACCTCCCCGGTCGTGCCGGCCCAATTCGGCTGCATGCAAGCATGCAGCGTGGCACTACCTCTTACAAATTATTTTCGTATAAATTAAAACATTACATAAATTTCTCCAACTACGCGTGTTCTAAGTTTCTCCGACTTTCGGAATCTCGTACGCTGCTCCGACTTTCGGAGTTTTCTTCAACTTTTGAAGATATTGAAATTTTCCAACTTCTTCAACTTTCGGAATTGCTCCGACCTTCAGAGCTTTCTCCAACTTTTGGAGATAATTCAATTTTCCAACCTTCTCCGACTTTCGAAGTTCAAAAGCTTACTTCTCCGACTTTCGGAATTTCCTAAGATTCTCCGACATTCGGAGTTTTCTCCAACTTTTGGAGATGATGAAGTTTCTCAATCTTCTTGGGTACAAAACGATTAATCCGCTTTTGGAGACTAACCTGATATTCCAATGATTTAAATTGGTATATTGAATTAAACAACACAAATACAAGTACAATAACTTTACCATTCTAGTTATACTATACTAAGTACAAATAAATCTTAACAACAATTTCAACTCAAGAAATATTCTGTCATACATTTAAGGATATACATATATATATTTTTTTTATGATAGGAGAGCAAACGAGCAGCCGGAGCCATTTTCATGACTACCGACGCCCACAAACATCCGCATAAAGGCTATACAGATGCGCTGCCCTCCTTTCTCCTCCCACCTCCATGGGCCACCGGCTACTTACACACAGCACGAAACGGGACAGCACAGCTGTCACTTTACGCCAGTCTCGTGTAAGCGAGAGGTACCTCCCCGGTCGCGCCGGCCCAATTCGACTTCATGCAAGCATGCAGTGTGGCACTACCTCTTACCAACTTATACTAATTTCATGATCTTATAATAATAATGCTATTGATTTGGGCATAACTTTGTTCCATTAATTTATTTACTTATTTATCATATAAGTTTGTTAATTTAATGATTCATATACATCATTATAGTCATAATCATCATCATCTTCATTTGTATATGTAAGTATCATCATCATTTTATTATTATTTGCAGTACAAAACAAAAATAAACTCCAATTTGACATTTTGAAAATGCTATTAAATATTATTCTAACACTAATTCTTATTATTACATAATATAATCATTTTTATTGCAAGTTTCATGTTTATCACTTTCATCATCATCAGTATCAGTCCTATTTTCATTAAGTTCTAAAGTAGCTATATGAACCCAAGGTAGGGTTGCCATCCGTCCGGGTTTCCCCGGATTTGTCCTAGTTTTGAAGGTGTCCGGGGAGCGTCCGGGCGGGGTTTTATTTGTAGTCCGGATTTTGATTTGATTGATTTTTAAATGATTGATTTGATTCAAAAAACTAAGACTAAAAATTTCAAGTTTTGGAAGAAATGTTTATGGTTACTGGAAGTATTTTTTTTAAGTTCGTAATTTAGTTTAAAATAGCATTAAAAAAATAATAATTGATTTATCATTTCATTCATCATTCATCAAATAAAAATTGATTTATGACCATTAAACTATATTTTATTCTTCTGAGTATCTTATGAAAAATACTATTTTCTAACGTCCGCGTAGGAAGCTCCGAAATCCGGGGTTCTTACGTGCCTTGTCCTGGTTGACAGATTTTTGAGATGGCAACCCTAACCCAAGGTAACATTCTGTGTGCAGCCACTATCGTTTTACGTTTATTCTTTGTGCTACTTAAACCAGAAATTGCGGCTAACTCATATCTATCATTTCCAAGAGAGGTAATAACACGCAACGGACCTACGTAGGCAGACAACTACTTTTTACTTTTACCATTATTATCAAAAGAAGTCTAAGTTATTTTTACTAAATCAACTATACTGTATGTACGAGCGGGACGCTTATTCCTATAAAGAGATTTTTGCTTTGCTTGTTCTCCGTCAATTTTGTCTTTTACCAGTTTGCGTATTGTCAAAATAAATTTGATCTTTTAGTAGCTTGACGTGTATCGTTTAGACGCGGATCTATTTCGCTGGTCATATGGGTTCCAAACATTATATATTCGGCTGGGGTTTTCCCAGTCGTTTTGTGTATAGTATTATTTAGACCCCATTGGACCTTACCTACTATAGTACCCCATAGTCATAATATCCGAGATCCTGTGCCGTTAATGAGTTAAGGATAGTGCGGTTTTACCGTACTTGTCCATTTGACTGAGGACTCGCTATAGAGTTTAATATATACTTGGTAGTTTGTTACCCCTCAAGCGGAAGACCGGCACTGACAATTTATGCCAGCAAATGCCGAGTTTGAGACCGATTTACAAGGACGACCAACATTTTATAATTTGTAATCTCTGTAGCTTTAAATTTGTGTGTCTCTTAGTAAATAAATGTTTTTCTTTCTTTCTTTCTTCTTTCTTTTCAGCACAAAATCTTTTGAATGTATGAGAGGTAAAGCCGGTTCCACGGTCACTAATTATGCGATCTGGTGTCCGTAATATGTTGAAAATGTCTTCTAGTATTGCGGTTGCGGACGCAGTTTTGGTATTTCTAGTTGGTCTAATAAAAACAATTTTAGTGAAGGCATCAACTATTACTAACAAATAACAATTGCTTTTCTTTGACTTGACAAAGGGACCAAGGTGGTCTACGTGAAGTGTATGGAATGGTATTGCTATTTTAGGGATAGGGTGCAATAGACCCACAGATTTATTATAGCTTAGAATACGCACATTCAATACACGCATTAACATACTTTTTGACAAACCAAGACATGCGAGGAAAGCAATAAGCCTTCCTAATAAGATCTAACGTCTTTTCGACACCGGTGTGACCTTGGTGTGACCCATGTCATCGTGGTTGAGACGATATAGCTGCTTTTGGTACCACCCAACGAATATTTGTGGGGTTACCATCGATAAGTCCAAGTATAAAGGCCATTATCCCGAATAACGTTAAAAACTCTTTACATCCCATTTTTCAAGGGACAAGGGGACAAGTTTAAGGGTTGCGACCTCACGAACTTGAAATTAAGCTTCTATTGACCCCCCTACACATTAAATAAATAAAATTGCCTCTTCTGAGAAACGTAAGGTGAGGCCTACACATCAAAAAAATAAAATGCTAGTTAATAATTATATCTTTTGGATAATACTTACATAAAATAGAAAAATACCATTTCTAATTATTTATGGACTAAAATTCCATGGTAGTTTCAATCATTTAATATCATAAATAACAAGTACAAAACTTAATATAATACACACAACAAAATTGTAATAATCCATCTAGAAGTAGTACGGTCTGGGGGCTAGGAGGGGCGCGGGGGCAGGCGCTAGGAGGGGGGCCCTCGCGAGAACCGGGGCCACCGGGGCCGGAGCAATCAGTGGTGCCGGGGCAATCAGCGGCTCGCGACGTACCACGGCGTTGAAGCCGTTTATAGGATCGGCTGCGTAGTCGACAATACGCCTGGTGCCGTCTGGGTCCACCACTGAGTAGGACCCAGTGACGAGGTCACCGTTGCGGTTCTCCTGGTGACCCTTGTAGTCCCCTGTGAGGGCGTCCTGTACGTCGTACCCGTAGGAGTATTGAGGGAAGGAGTCGAGCCTCGCGAGAGGAACCGCCGGCACCACGCTAGCGGCTGCCACCGCGATCATGCTGATGAATATTACAATCTGAAAACATGTTCCAAAATTATTGAGGTGATAACTTCTTTAACATACTTATGATTGCGAGTCAGCAAACATGCTATGAGCAGTACGGAGAAGAGGAGCTACGCTAACTCGTGACACCACTTTCTTGTCATTCATATGACACGGCCGTGAAGCGACAGCTATGTCGCGTTTCGTTTGACTTGTAAATAGCCGGTGGCCCATTAAACGTAAGCCAAACGTGGCCCATTAAGTAAGAGGTAGTGCCACGCTGTATGCTTGCATGCAGCCGAATTGGGCCGGCACGACCGGGGAGGTACCTCTCGCTTACACGAGACCGGCGTGAAGTGACAGCTGTACTGTCGCGTTTCGTGCGGTGTGTAAGTAGCCGGTGGCCCATGGAGGTGGGAGGAGAAAGGGGGGCAGCGCATCTGTATAGTCTTTATGCAGATGTCTATGGGCGTCGGTAGTCATCAAAATGGCTACAACTGCTCGTTTGCCCCCCTATACCATAAAAAAAAAAACGATAATGCAGTGCGTCTTCATAAACTATGCCTATGGCCGTTCGTAGTCATAAAAATTCCGACTGCTCGTTTGTCCATCAAATCAGCTGATAATAAACGTATCAACGAAAGCGACATCACGACACAGAGTTATACAACCGTCAGACGCGGCATTTGAATGCGCCGCGTGTATATCGGACGCTTGCGACACGCGCAACGAAAGGGTCAATTTTCGTAACGGCGCGAGCTTGGAATGTTAATTTTTTTCTTTTAATAGTTACAAAAAAAGTGTGTTGGTTGGCTGGAAGAGATCCCTTACAGAGATAAGTACACCTGTGTACTTCTCTATTAGTAATAAGCAACTCTTGTAATAAATTTCATGTACATAAAGAATTAAAAAAAAATAATATGTGTGTGCTTTAGACCACACGAATGAAGGAAATCTTCATACGAAATATAATTGGCTATAGAGAGAGAAAATGTGCCCGCGCACTGCTCTGTCTTGCTCCTAAAGTTATATAAGAAACGTAACTCCCCCTCAACTTCCGTTCGCCTTACCCGATCAGGCGTTTCGTAACGCTCTCGTCGTTCATCAGCTTACTCCCCTCAAGGTGCCTCAAGCGCGCGTAAATAAGTTATAAGTACTTCAAAAATGTTGTGAGGCTGTAACTAGTTACAGCTCTAGCGTTTCGTGTCGTTCATAGATTTAGAATTATTATCACTATGTGAAAGATGTACAAAGCGTGGGAGCGAGACATTCAAATTAAGCTCCAATCATCGGAAAAGGAAAGAGACAGTAGATGAAATACATACGAGTATGAGACAATTATTTTACGCGAGTAAGAGGCCATAGCGACCCGATTACATAATAATGACAAAGTCAAGTAAGTTTTTGTCGGTTTTTGTAGCAATTCTGACATTTGTCAAATATTTTCTTGTCTCGCCCGTAGACAGAGAATTGTATTCTCGCCTCTGTTCTGACATTGTGTATCTTGTACATTCTAAATCTATGGTGTCCTTTCTGACTAGTGGATAGGGGCAAGGGGTGAAGGGGGAAACACATCCGAACAATTATCCCTGCAGATGTTAATGGGCTTCGGTAGTCACCAAATGACTCCGGCTGCTCGTCCACCTTTGCAAAAAAAAAAGAAAAATATTTTTAAGTTTTACAAAAACGTAATGAGTAAGTAAATAAAAGATTTTTGTTTTAAAATTAAAAACTCACGTAAAATAATGTAAAAAAAACTTATGTACACATCTCTCTTCGTCTGTTTTTTTTTTATCTTTTTTATTTTTTTTTCCTTAAACTATCTGTAAGTTTACCATATCTTGGCAAATATTCTTGCAATGTCGATCTAATTAATGGTGATTATTATTTATTACGATTTCATAATCTCTCACTATTGCACATAAGGCAAACGAGAAATCAGAGCCATTTTCATGGCTACCAACGCCATAGATATCCGCATAGAGGTTATACAGATGCGTTGCCCTCCTTCCTCCTTCCACGTCCATGGGCCAAAGGCTTCTTGGATATTATTTGCATTATCTGTATTATTTTATCTTTCTATAGACTCGTATTATTATATTAATTATTATTTAATAATCAACTCACCCTGTTGGCCATGGCTGTATGTTTAGGGTTGTGCAGCGCAGATATAACTGTCCCAACCCGGTACTGGCCGCGTTATATACCCCTGCGGTACGCAACAGGTACGTGATACCAATACGCGGTGCCTCATTGGTTACGTATTAAAAATGCTTTCTTCATATAGAGCATTCGGTACACGGTATCAAATGATAACTTGAGTCATGGAGCAGATTGATTAAGAGGTCCGGTTGTTGAATACGTAATGTCTCTGCGTCTCACCGGTGGACTTACCACCGAACTACCCATGCTCCCACCTCTCGGTTCCCCAACGTGTAATTCTTGACATCCTACAAATTGTTTAAGCGTCCTGTCCCTTTTTTTTAAATCTATTTATTCATTTTAATTTTACAAGTTTACTAGAAAATCAGCATGTCTTGATCTAATGGTCAGTAATATATATATAATGTTATACCTAAACAATTATGGTTAGGACTATCTGATCATAATATTGCACAGATCATTACTACGTCTATTCAATTTAAAGGTGAAAAACATAACATTAATGAATTCTGGTATGAAAAGAGGAGAGATATTGGCAGTGAAAATATTAAAAAATTTAAACAAGCATTGTCTTCTCTAACTTTTAATGACATTTACGAAGAGACGGGAGTTGAAAATGCGTTCAATAAATTCTATGAATTGTTTATTTTATTCAATGATTTAAGCTTTCCTATTATTACAGTTAAAGTATATGGAGGTATCAAAAAGTTCTGATATCTATGAAAAGCATGGATGGATGACAAAAAACATTAAAAAGTGTTGCTTACGTAAAAGATGTCTATATTTAAAATATCACTTGTCAAGGTCTCAATTTCAAAAGAAGAAGAATAAAGCTGAATATAGGAATTATTCATCAATTCTAAAAAATGCATATTGAATGCACAACGAATAGTAAATCGCAACAGGCTCTTAAAATATAAAAACGTATGTAAATCAGCCTGGCAAATAATTAGGTATAAATTTAATTACAAAGATAATAAAAATGATAATATAACAGAAATTAAATACAATGATAATACATATACACAACCTAAATTAATACCGAATAAATTCAACGAATATTTTACTAATCTAAATAATAATTCTAATGTTACCGATAATACTGATAATAAATAAGTTGACATTCCTATTAATTCTAAAAGTATATTTTTACACCCCGTAAGCCCACTAGATATTTTTAAAATAGCAAAATCGTTAAATAACTCAGCATCCACGGGTTATGACAATATATGTTGCAATGATAATAGTCAGTCCTCTGAGTCATATTGTTAACTTAACACTAACACAGGGACATTATCCGGCTTGTTTAAAATATTCAGTTATTAAACCTCTATTCAAAAAAGGTAATAAAATAGAAATAAGTAATTATAGGCCAGTAACTTTGGTACCGGTAATATCAAAAATATTTGAAAAAGTCATGTTTAATAAATTACACTCATTTCTTGGTTCCTGCAACATCTTAAGACCAGAACAATTTGGTTTTCGTAAAAACAGTTCAACCACACTTGCGTGCTATAATTTGATCAAAAAGGTGACGGAAAGCCTTGATGCCGGTTTATGTTCTATAGGGATTTTCCTTAACATGACTAAAGCATTTGACTTTGTCGATCATGACATTCTACTTAATAAGCTTGAATGCTATGGAATCCGAGGCCCAGCAAATTACTGGTTTAGATCTTATCTGAAAGATAGAAGTCAGTGTGTCCAAGTTACTAATTATATAGCAGATAGGTCTTGTTATAGAGATATCAAATTTGGTGTGCCACAGGGAAGTGTGTTAGGTCCGTTACTTTTCTTACTCTATATCAATGACCTACCTGATTCGGTAAAACACGATTGTATTCTTTTTGCAGACGACACTACTTTACTTATTAAATCAAAAGATACAAATAATACAGAAAATGAGATAAGAAGCACAATAGAAAATGCAGTCAACTGGCTTAGTAAAAATAATTTAAAAATAAATATGTCTAAAACAAATCTAATCCATTTTCAACCGTATAATAAGAAGGCACAAAATATCTGTATTAAATATAACAATACAATAAGTCAGGAAGTAGACAATACGTCCTTTTTAGGTATAATTGTGGATAAAAATTGCAACTGGAAGGCACACATAAATCAATTATGCCTTAAACTTGATAAATATTGCTATG
>LUGF01019250.1:249815-264952 GCA_001625245.1 Calycopis cecrops | reverse complement strand
ACCACTCGTTTGAGCAATAAACAAAAAAATAACTGTTTCCGGTCCTCCGGGATATCACAGATCAAATCACCTGGTCCCCTTACACCTAAACCCTATTTTTATCCTGATGTCTCAAAGACTCCTTCAATCAGCGCCGGCTTTATGTGGTGGCTTAGGATGTTGCAGCCCCGAGCCTCGCAAGGCTTAAGGGCAAGAAGATCATTCTCGCACCCATAAAGTACCCCCCTTTTAAGTCCCAAGGTCTCCAAGCCATCTTTAAACCTACCCTACCCTCCCTAAACCCTGGTAACCCAGCACTGACTTCAAGTTTTTGTTCGCAGCACATCCAAACGTGAAGGTGTTCATCACCCACGGCGGCGCCCTCAGCACCATCGAGTCCCTGCGCTTCGGGAAGCCCATCCTCGCCATCCCCGTGTTCGGAGACCAGCCCAGCAACGCGGCGCAGTCCGTGCGCGCGGGGAGGGCCCTCAAGGTGCCCTTCCGTCCCGACATGGTGGAGGATGTGAGGGCCGCTTTGGAGGAGATGCTCAGGAACGACAGGTTCATATTTTATTTTCTTACCTCACTATGGTCCTAGAATCACACCTCACAATATAATAAGACCGCATTCTTGTAGATGTTAGTTATAATTCTGTTGTTATGTCGCTGCAGACGGTACCATACTTTTTTTGTAAATCATTATCAGGTTAGGGTTGTGCATAAGGCCGATATCGATGAAATCTTACATTTAAACACTTATCGACATTAATACCTATACGCAGCACTGTTCCTGCCCATAAGGCCCATGAGTGGGAAAGGCTGCGAAAAACTCGCGTCACCGTTTCCACTTTTTATGCAGTCTTGCAGCGACATAAAACTAACCTCCCCGGCCTAATTCGGCTGCATGCATGCATAGTGGTTCTACCTGTCCTCGTTCTTCCTGTTCTACCTATATAGCTCAGCTTTTTCTTCCAGCTACTACAAGCGAGCGCAGTTCCTCTCGAGCCTGTTCCTCAAGAGACCGCTGGCCCCCGGGAAACTGATCCAGAACTACGTGGAGCTGGCCATTGAGAGCAAAGGTGAAGTACTTGGACATACTTATTCGGAACAGCAATTTCATAGCATAAAGGAAAACGAACAAATCTTACCAACCCCTGACCCTAGTCCCAGTCGTGGTAATGCAGTAGGTACTAACCGTGACGCGCCCTTTTTTTTTGTAATAGGGGGCAAACGAGCAGGTGGTTAGTGACATAGACGTCCGCAAGACCAGGTGTCTTGCAGACTCGTTGCCATCCATAAGGACCCTACTTTTGGCTTCTCTTTTGCCCTTGATGCGCAAGATTCCCAGCAAGTTCCTTATTCTTTTTCCGTTCATCCCTTTTTCCCATTGCAGCTTACGTCACAGAAACGCCTTCGGTGCCTTCCGGTAGGTCGTCTTGTTATCTACTATGATCCGTGTATGCAATCCTGGATTCTTATCTTCAGTATCTGTGTCCTCCTTTCATTTCTAGACTGCTTCTTCTATGACATCACCATATCGAGTAGGGACTACCGACGCCCATAGATGTTCACACAAGAGGCATCAAACACCGGACGCTCACAGGCGCTAGCTACCGCTGGACGCCGCATGGGAACGTGTTCTACTAGATTTTTCCTGGCCATGTTTATTCATTTTCAAGGCAGTGAGGTCTAAGTGAGTTTTCGGCGCTCCATGATATCCGAATGAGCCACACCTGCGCTATAGGTAGTGTGGCGCCAGCAGTCTGCGGATATTATAACCATAATTATGATGATGACGATGACGTCCAAGCTGATGGAAATTTATTCTCCAGGAGCCCACCACCTCCGCTCGAAGACCCTCCTGTACAAGTGGTACGAGACGTGGATGCTGGATGTGGCGGGGGTTCTGCTGCTGACGTCATATCTCGTGTACAGAGCGATCAAGAAGATGGTGGCGGTGATCAGAAGAAAGATCTCGAAGAAAGTGAAGAAACAATAGATATTACAATTAATTATACTGTATTTATTTATCACGACTTTTATTTGTTATGCCGACCTAAGACCCTGTTCAGGTGAAGCGTTTTACGCGCGAGTCGACTCGCGCGTCATTCTGGGCGCAACAGCGCCGCCCAAGTAACTCGACAAATCGAGAGCTTGCGAGTTTCAAGCACCTGGACGCGATATATCTCTAGTATCTCGACAAGGTGCGAATCGACTTGCGCGTAAAACGCTTTATCTAAACAGGCCATAATCCCACATTTAATACTGCGTTTACATTCATTTATTTTAAGGTAGGAAGGCAAGCGTAGTGACGGTGATATCGTGACTCTTTGATCTCTCCGCCTAGCCCGTTAAGGAACTAGCGTGAAGATGAGTTATTGTATTTGTTGAGTGACGTCATCTGTAAGAGAGTTCTCTTCGCGTCTTCCTGATTCGGCCGTAATTCAGCGACACTATTAATGTTAAGAGAACAGTCCATATTGAAATATCGTTTAACACATCGATCTATGTCGAAAGTAGTAAAACAAAAGTTGTTGTCTATGATGATAGCTATCTATTCTTAAGAGCTTGCTTGAGTTGAGGGTTTTAAAAATGAGCATGAAAAATATACAGGGTTAGTTTTTGGTTACCGGCCATATTTAAAAATAAGTAAATAAACATCATTTCAAGGTTGTTTTAATTTTATCATCTTATTTGTAATATTTTGTTACATAAACATCGATTTGAAACGGTCCGTAAATATACCTACGCGCATTAGTACCCGAAGAGTGATGATGCTGATTGTGTTTCGTATCCACTGCGTGTGGCCGCCGCTTTGCGCGGCGGCAATGATCAATTTTTTTATCCACACGGTATTTATTTTCGTACGGGACAAAAATATTTTTAATATTATTTTTCTTATTTGTTTTATTCCATAAATGAATGTATACATCGATTCTGAACCAAATCTGAAAATTTGGCCGGTGACCAAAAACTAACCCTGTATACGAACTATGTACTTGTACTACCAGAGTAAAGAAAGAAGAGTAAGTCAACTGCACACAAATGTTCTAAGACCCTGTTCAGACGAAGCGTTTTTCGCGCGAGTCGCGCTGGTCGACTCGCGCATCATTCTAGACGCAACAACGGCACTCGCGTATCTCAACACGCCGACAGCTCGAGCTATGAGACGCATCTGGACTCTGAACGTGATATAATATATACCTACATAATATATAGTATTTCGGCGACGCGCGACCATCTACACGTGTACGTGCACACAAAGATAACAGTATTATTCAGATAGCGTTATGTACGCTATACACATAACATTGTAAATAAAACTACATACCTCGACCTAATTGATTAAATTGTAAGTCTTACATCAAATATAGATTAATAAAAAAATAGTGTATATCTTATAATGAGGTTACGCGAATGTTACATTATAATAAAACAATTTTATCGGATTATATCGCGGTTGGTTAATTGTTTTACAAGCCCGAATTTTCAGAAGCTTCACGGCAACCACGCTCACGGTTTGCCTGAGGTGAGATGATTCTCTGTTATTCGATTTCTCGATAGTAAAAGTTGAAGAGGTGACCACCTCGACGTGATAACATTTTACGCTTGGAGGTTTTTTTTAGGGTTCCGTATCTCACAGAGAAAAAACGGAACCCTTATAGGATCGCTTTGTAGTCCGTCAGTCTGTACGTCTGTCAAGACCTTTTTCTCTAAAACGCGTGAAGGGATTAAGCTGAAATTTTTGTCAAATACGGAGACGTCTTGATGCCTTGAAAAAATCATACTTCTAAGTTAACGCAATAAAAAGTTATAGTCAATTATTCACAAATTTTGTATGAAAACGTACTTTGTCGAAAACCAAAAATTATCGGGTACTTCCCGTTGACCTGGAGTTGTGAAATTTGGCAAGAAGTAAGAACTTATAGCACATATATAGGAATAAATCTGAAAACTAGTAAATTATATATAGATAATTGGAAAAATCATTATCAACTTATAATAATTAAACGGCAGGCGTAAAGTTACAATAATTGAAAACCATGCATTACGTTTCGATTACGAAACCCTCGGTGTGCGAGTCGGACTCGTACTTGGCCGGTTTTTTTATGGTATAGAACGCGCAAACGAGCAGTCGGAGCCATTTTCATGAGTACCGACGCCCACAAACATCTGCATAGAGGCCATACAGATGCGCTTCCCTCCTTTCTCCTCCCACCTCCAAGGTCAAAAACGTTTTGTGATCGGTTGAAACTCAGATGACGTCACTGACAAGTAAACTCTAGCCGAACTGCCTATTGTTTCCACTTTTGTCACTTGCGTTTGACGTCAATCTAATTATATTGCGCCGCCGCCGCGCCATGACAGTTTGTACTGTTTTAGGCGCGTGTGTAATAACTCCAACATTAACATTATTTTTTGTTGTTAATGCTGCTTATTTTCTGGAAGTATTAATGTAACGTGTTTAACAAGTCATAAAGTATGAAATAAAAAAAAAACACAAAATTGTCAAATACCCTAGTACAAACACACCTTAACAATACTATTACGGTAGGTATTTATTAAATCTGAACGTATCGATGATATTTGCATTAGACAAAAATGAAAATGACATTCGTGGAGTATAAAAGTACTAGCTTCCGCCCGCGGCTTCGCCCGCGTGGATTTCGAACTTCAAAAATCCCTATAAATTTTAACTTATTATGTTATTCTGATATGAAAGCTATATTACTGTAAAGTTTCATGAAAATCCGTTCTGTAGTTTTTGTGTGAAAGAGTAACAAACATACAAACTTTCGCATTTATATATAATATTAGTAGGATAGGATTGTTTGTGTTTATAATTATATTTTATGTGAGAACAAGAAATTGTGTGTGAAAAAGTGATTCATCATGTGTTATCAGTAACTTGACGCGTTATTACGGTCATTAAAGACCTCAGTGAGAAGAGACAATGTGTTTGGAGTGGTTCTATCTATAATTTCAATAAGTTCTATAATAATATACGTGTTTATAAAAGGTAAAGAAAATTGTTTATATACTAGCTGTGCATAGCCTATCTAGAACTAGTCTAGAACAATTAAGTGATTTATTCCGAGATAAAGTCTTAAAAAAAACTAAGTTTTCTAAGGGCAGGTTTTTTAATCATCGATAAAAATTAAACCTAGGAATAAATTATACTCATCGCACTTAAACACGAATTATTAAATGAAAGAGAGATGAGGATTGAAAAATCGGCCCTGAATATAATATTTGGAATAGTCCTTAACAAATTGACTCGTGTTTATTGTGCAAATGTCGACTGTGGAATCCGATGCTAACAATTTGTTTAACACATTGAGTTTAGGGAGACGACAGGGGATAGACGCCCCTATTTCCCCGCAAATGGGAAGAGATGTGCCGAATATAATCCAGACTGATAACTTTATCTGTTCTAAACTTAGTTTAAACAAGTTCAGTAGCTTTGGCGTGACAGAATAACATACACAATTACGTATTTATAATTTTAATTCATAAATAAGATTAATGAATAAATAGCACATCAAATTCAGATTGCACATTTTTGATAAAACGCTTTGCTTCTTTGGTTGTTTATCAATCACGTAAAACTACGTAACGTTTTAGTGTTATTTAAAGACACAATCAATGTATAATATAAATGAATTGCTGTTCTTTAGTCTCGCTAATACTCGAGAACGGATGGTCCGATTTAGCTAATTTTTATATCGTTTTATTTGCGGCAGTCCAAGGAAGGTTTAAAAGGTGAGTAATAATTAAAAAATAGATCTAAGAATTATTTTTGATACTGTTAAGTTTTAGTCGCATTATGTACTAAAACATTCTGCAATTGTTCAGTTTTTTTTTTTATTTATTGGTTGTGAGTAGGGAATGCAATACCGGGATACTGGGATCCCGAAATACCGGGATCCCGCATGCCATGTGCGGGATTAATCCCGTTCGTAAAATGAGCGGGATCCCGCGCGGGATTTGCGGGATCGCAGAGAAGCGAAAATCATGTATTATGAACGACAATTAGCAGAACGACGCATTTTCTGCTGCTGGTCATATAGTTTGTAAGGTCAGGAGCCGTTTAGCAGATGAAACAATCAACACCTTAACGTTTTTAAGAAGTTATTTTCAAAATAATGTTTAGTTTTCTACTTTTGTCAATTTTAATTTAAAAATTTTTAGTTTTCTAACTTTCTCAATTTTAAATAAGTAAGTTAATTTATAATAAATTATTATAAAATTAAATTTGTTTCATTACGTACCGTCAGAAGTTATAAATTATGCATGAAGTTTTGATCATGCAGGATCCCGCAAATACCGGGATCCCGCGGGATCGAGAATGTCCAGTCCCGCAAATACCGGGATTGAGAATTTCCTGCGGGATTGCATTCTCTAGTTGTGAGGCAGTACGAACGTTTGCTTGGCCAGTCAGTTTATAATAAACGCGTGTGTCGGCCTCGCCACGGGACCGGAGTTTACTTAATAAGTACGGGCATGATTGTAAAGGCGCGTAAAACAAGTAAAAAAGTAAAATGTTTTGTATACCGCGTTACTTTCACGGAGTTGCTTTAAATATAGTTTTTTATGGTTAAGAGATTCAAACGAGCAGTCAGAGCCATTTTCGTGACTGCTGACGCCAATAGTCCGCATAATGGTTATACAGAGCGCCAGAGAGTAAATGGAAATAATCTGAAGATCAACTTTGGTTCCGCATAGCACAAATATTTTTTATTGACGTAAACAATAAAAATATTTGTGAGCTTATAAAGACTTACAGGGCGTTGAAATTTAATTAAATAAAATCTAACATAATAATGTTTATATTTTTTTTGGCGATTTTATTAATCGAATATCGTGTTAATAAATGAGTAAATTTCTGAAGTTGTTCCACATTTATTATCATGAGAAAATGATGTTTTATTTTGGCAAAATTTTAGTTACAAAAATATTTTTTTTGCCGAGTTTAATGAAATCAATTTACTTTTCTATCGTATAAAAAACATATAGCAGTATATTTCCTAATACATAGTAGGTATTTTTTAGGTATCCACAATCCACTGCTTATATTCGTAATTTCATTTCGAAAATCAGTCTTTTGGAAAACATGAGTTCCAAGTATACCTTTTGTCTTCGTAAATAATAATAATTTTCAATTTATAAACTTTACAGATCCTATAAAAATATTTGTGCTATGCGGAACCAAAGTTGATCTTTAATAGATCATTTCCATTTACGAGTAATTTGCCTTCAAAATACTCAATTTCGGCACTTTTTACCGATCACCCTCTTAATACAATTTTATCGTGCGAAATGTTATGACGTGGGTATATTAATATCGTATGTTGTGCACCAGTGTGATTCGCGATGAAGCTCATAATACTGCTGTCTCTTTCTGCGTTGGTGACGTCACATGCGTACAACATACTCATCATCAGCACGGTGCCCACCAGGAGCCACTTCATGCTGATGTACGGAATCGCCGAAGTTCTCGTCGACGGTGGCCATGAGGTGAGAACAAGACTCTGCAGCAATATTTTTTTAAATTTTAATTATAAGGCTCTGAATGCTCTTTTGCTCCCTTATACGTACTAACAACAAAACAAGTACCTACCTGTTGGTAAGTGACTGGTGCTACCCGCAAACTTAGACTCTGTCTGACCTTGGAGGAGTATCAAGTATGCCCGATGAAGCTTTGGGCTGAAAGTAAAATACGAAAAACTAGCAACCAAAGCAAAAATCCAGAACTTAAAGTTTAAAAATAATGCCATAAGCGAATGGATGTGAAACTTAAAAACAAGCATAAATAAAAGAAGCAGGGACTTGGAAGATACTTTTGGTTAACACGTAATCTGGCTTGTATACAGGGTGTCCAAGAAAACGGGACGCCAGTTTTAATGTGGAAAAGGGTACATGTACATTAGTTTAATTCAAATACACACTCGCAACTAAACACTTAAATAACTTTACAGGTAACGTTAGTCACACCATACCCGAGCTTGAAGGTTAAGAAGAACGTAAAGCAGATCCATGCCAGCGCAGTGTTAGACGTAATGAAGGGTAAGTGATGATTCGCGGTTTATGTAGGCACTGCTGAGTTTCTTATATGATGGAGGACAAACGAGGAGATTGTTTGACTGCCACGACTTACGAGTGTCTAGACTAGTGACTTACAGGTGACTCGCAGACCCCCTGAAGATGCTGCCACCTAAAAAAATATTTGCTAATTATAAAAAATCGTAGAACAAATGTAGCTATTAAAGTTGCTACCTACCTTACGGGTGCTTTAAAAATAAAGCTTACGTCAGGCCTATGACCAGCAGTGGACGTCCTCCGGCTGATGATGATGTTGTTGATGATGATGATGATGATGATGATGATGATGATATGTAAAAGAATATCCACATTAAAGATGCTGACGACAACGACCTGGGCTTCACCATGCTGCTGAAGTACGTGCGCTTGTTCAGCCAGGCGGTGGTCCACAACCCCGAGGTGAGGAGGACGTTGGTGGAGGAGCAGTTCGATGCGGTCGTCACGGACTGGTTCTACTCCGACTTCCAGGACGCCGGGTGAGCATAGCAAAGGGTACAAAGAGCAGTGGCCACTTGGTGTTAATCAATAACGCCCACAGACATCCGCAATACCAGAGGTGGCGCAGATACGTTGCCGGCCTTGAAGATGAATATGCTCTTTTCTTGAAGATCAAATTTTTTTATATAGTACTAGCTTCCACCCGCGGCTTCGCCCGCGTGGATTTCGGATTATAAAAAATCCCTATAAATTTTAACTTATTATGTTATTCTGATATGAAAGCTATATTACTGTAAAGTTTCATGAAAATCGGTTCAATAGTTTTTGTGTGAAAGAGTAACAAACATCCTTACAAACTTTCGTATTTATAAGTAGGATAGGTGAGCAAACTATCAGTCAGAGCCATTTTCACGATAACCAACGCCCATAGATAACCTCATAGAGGCTGTACAGATGCGTTGCTCTCCTTCCGCCTCCCCTCCTTGGTCCACAGGTTAAGTCCTCTTTATGCACATACCGCACGAAACACGACAGCACTACGGGTATCGTGTAAGCGAGATCTATTTGTTTAGCTGTTACATGTCTACTGCGCAGAATAATATGAACAAATATTGATAATTACTGTTTGCACTGCACTGAGTATGATTGCATTTGATACTAGCTGCTCCCGTGGTTACACTCGTGGTGTATACACATAGCCTATGGCCTTCCTAAACTACAACATACAACAGTGAAAGATTCAGTAGTTTCCGAGAATAGGGAACAAGCTTCTACACTGTCACGCTAACTAGTGGCTGAAATGTGAACTAGCAAATTTTCGTTGTTGATAAAAGCGAGAGGCATTAAATGAAACCACATATTTAGTGTATCATTTTCAGGCTACACAACTATAAACAGATCAATCGGAGCAATAGTTTAGCCACAGGAATTTTTTAAAGTTTTTCCTCATTTCGTACACGCTGTATCGCAGTTGATCGCCGACTATGGACGGCCGAGGTCATTCACCCCGTGCTCGCTGTAGCTGCCCGGTACCAAGAATTATAAGGAACGAAGATAACATTTTTTCGCTATTTAACTTATTTGAAAAAAGTAATTTCATATACTTCTCGTAAACTGTTTTTTAATAGTTTCGGATTAACTGTAGGTGTATGTGGTTTCATTTAATGCCTCACGCTCTTATCAACACTGCATGTCAACTTGTCATTGTCATTGTCTTCGGTGTTTTGCTAGCATTTGATTCCTAAAACGATCACTAGGGCGGCGATAGTGCAGCCTCTAAGTTTCGTGCACGGTCCCTATAGCGCGTTCAGTTCTGAACTAATACCTATTATTATAAATCTGGATATGAGTTTGCGTGTTACGCTTTAACGACGCTTGTTAACTTTGTACACATATTCTCAAAGGTATTATAGAAATAGAAATAGAAAAATCTTTATTCAGTGCAAGTTACACTAGTTACACAATACATAATACATAATCCATACTACAATAAGAAAACATGCTACAATATACAATAACTAATATATAATATAACAGTTTTAACGTTGGCAAACAAGAACTCCAACTGATGACTAAAACAATAATGCGACTTTACACTGAATCGGATTGTCACTCGGCTTAGATGTTGGAAATATCACGTAAATATTGCCAACGCCGATATTCTGTGACATCCAGGTAGTACAGAAAGGGAAGGGAAACAGTGACGACTTAGTCTAAATAATTAAACTGTATATTAAATTATGAGCTAAAATACCACATATAAAATACCACATATGTTTCTGCTGGCAACCAGTGCACTATTAAGTCCTGTTATATGAGGTAATGCTACAATCATTTCTAAAGTAATAATATTTTAGCCAATACAAATAAACACACTGCCAAGAGTAGTACGTAATCAAGGACAAGATTCTTTTTAAAAACGTAACATAATAGGTCAGTAAGTAAAACTATAGTATGCCCACTATAGTTTTACTTACTGACCTATTTTGTTGTGGCAATAAATATATGTTGGATCTTCGACCAAATTACCCACGTATGCCAAATTTCATTAAAATCGGTCCAGTAATTACGTTTTTAATTCAGCTATATGCAAGTATACAGTGAAGCAGATTGACAATTTGCTGTCACGTTTAGTGCTGTTTGGGAGTATCCGGTGGCCCACCAGGTACATGGGTTGTATGAAAGCATTGCAACAGCGTATGCGGATGATACTGGGAGTCTGTATTCACCAAACTGTCATTGTTCGTTAAAAGCTGTATTTTTAGTGTGTTTTTATCAACAATAATATCTGCATAGACATAATAAAATTTCTGTGTGTCTGTCTTATATTACAGACAAGAAAATGATTCAATTAGTGTTCCGTCTTAACCTTTGCGCTGCGGATATTTAAGAACATTATCGTGGTCAGTTATAACGTGGCATCTCTCGAGTATATCTGGGGTCAATTTGTCTCCGTTACAAAAAATTCATGTCAATTCTGCACGCGGTACGTGCGTGCGAATGTGACAGACAAACTATATACTTATATACTTTAGTATGGTCGTCGCACACTTATCAACACGGAAAGGGATCGTAAACGCCTCGTCTCGAAAAGCGAAGACGATACGATTACGTTACGTTTCCCATTAGTGTGAGTTGCAGTATGAAGTTTCATACAAAGAATACTGACCGGCTCGAGGTGATAAATTTTGTATTTAAGTTGTCCCCCGTTTGGTCCCATTGTTACATTTATACAATTCTCATGGCCCCACGTTGGGCGCCATTGTTACATTTATAGTTCACTAGCTGCGCCCCGCGGCTTCGCCCGCGTAAATTTCGATATCGTGGAAAATCATTCCATGGCATCCCTCAGGAACATTTTTTCGGGATAAAAAGTATCCTATGTTATTTCTAATACCTCCAGGAATATGTGTACAAAGTTTCATAATGATCGGTCTAGTAGTTTTGGCGTGAAAGCGTAACAAACAAACTTACATTCACATTTATAATATTAGTAAGGATTGTTACATTTATAAACATTGTGTATTTTAATTATTATTGTTACATTTAAAGTTAAGTTGTAGGGGATAATTAAGGAGTTATATGAAAGATAAGTGAGTGATATATAAGTGAAATAATATTAAGGGTTTGACATATAGGTATTGGTTAAAACACAGTTTCAACTTAAACAAAGTTACAATCTCAGGATGTGGGTTATTTTGTTCTGAATTTCTTAAAATTTATGATTGTCAAGTTACAAAATCCATCTACTTGTATTCTTTTCTAATCAGTAATTTACTGATAAACACACTTAATTCAGGAAAAGATCCCACTTAGCTGCAGGTGTAGTTTATACTGGTTCCAACTAGAAACGCTGCTACATCCAGTACAAATGCATTAATTCTTCATATGGTTAATAATTACCATTCAGCATTATTTCTTATAAATGGTTTAATAAAAAATTACACTCCACTCCATGTGGAGTCAGCCATATGTTTTTAACTTTTAATGTTGAATACTTTATATCATAATCCTTGTTGAAACCTGAATCTGGTATAGTTGAAATCTTAAAGTGGAATTGTTTAAATCTCAATCTGGAATTGTTTAATTTAATAGAGGGTACACAGAAGCGCTTTCCTCGTGGGGCACCGGAAACTCTCATACCGCATGACAGGAGATAGCAGACCTACTTTACGCCGGCATCGTGTGCTCGAGAGGTACCTCCCCGGTCTTGCCGATTTGGCGGCATGCATGCTTGCACTGTTATTTGAAAATAAAAACAATCCTTTATGTTATCAGAACAAGGCATCTGTATTAATTGTCCTTGCAGCCTTGCACGTCGTGGGTCAATTGAGGTCAAGCCCAGCGTGTGCCAAGAGCGTTTGTTTTAGAATATTACGTAATCACACAATATTGCGTTACTTCGCCATGCAAATATTAAGAACTAGCCCGTGGTTTCGGCCAGATAATAATAGTACAACCTATTAATCGCAATAAGTCCGGTTTGCCTTCTCCCATTAGTCTGGGAAAGAAGGGGGGGTCTGTCCCCCTATCGACCACAAGTACAGAGGTTCGACGCTCCAGGTGAGTTCACCTCTCATATCGATGAAGCTGCACTGACCTTCAGTCCTTAGCGTAATTTCTATCTAAAAAAAAAAAAAAAAGCCCGTGGCTTCGCTTGCGTAGTTTTGGCGTGAGAGCGTAACAAACAAACAAACATTCCCATTTACTTGAGTGTTGTTGCCCCACCCCCCTTAGAATCTCATCTTTTAATCTAGTACTCACATCCGATGAAGGTGTATTGCGCTTCTTCGCTTTTTTCTCACAGCAAAAACTACAAGGTACATACCTAATGAAAACATTTTATACCATCGAATAGATTGAAAAAAGATATTTATCTTATTTTATCTATGCTTTCAATGGCGTATAGGTTATTTAATTTCCAATACTGATTGATATGAGCTTCATCGTTATAATCTATTTATTACGTACTAGCTTCCGCCCGCGGCTTCGCCCGCGTGTATTCAAAAATGGTGTTGTTAATATTATACATAATCTAATATTATACTGAAATATATATTATATTAAATATATACGTATTGTATGAAACAATAAATCGCTTTGAGAATCGAATTTGTCGCCGCGCATTTTAGGCGCTTTAGATATTCCGTTTAGGTCAATCTTATCGTGATAATAACTTTTAATCTATTCGTCCAAATTACGTAGTGTAAAAGACAAAGTTTATCTACATTCAATACGTAAAGTGACAGATGTATTAATTTTCATAAGAGTTCGATAAATATTCTAAAATGTGCATCGTTAAAAAATATCCAATTTAATTGAATGATTGGTTCACTATTTTGGTCATAGTGACTTACACATAAAAGATCGACGATCGACGAGAAGTCGCGGACTTTTATTTAGAACTATTTAAGATAAATAATCCTACAGTAATTTTTTTTATTCATTTATCTTTGTGTAACTCCAACGATTAGGGCAGCGCACACCAATATTGCTCTCAGGGTCTGATTTTTTTCCGACTTACTTGACAGGTATCGTTATATTATAACCAAATTATAAAAAATCCCTATAAATTTTAACTTATTATGTTATTCTGATATGAAAGGTATATTACTGTAAAGTTTCATGAAAATCCGTTTAGTAGTTTTTGTGTGAAAGAGTAACAAACATACTCACAAACTTTCACATTTATAATATTAGTAGGATTTGTATTTTATACAAGGCAATTTGTAATTCGTGTTACTAATGATGATAATACATTTTGAAGAAAATACCAGAATGGATATCATCGTCATCATCATCATCATCATCATCAACATCATCATCATCATCATCATCATCATCAGCCGGAAGAGCATCATAATCCACCGCTGGACGTGGGCCTTCCCCAAAGAGCGCGGGAGGTCACGGACACGAGCTTCTTGTATCCAGTGACTCCCCGCCACCTCAACCAAGTCGTCAGCCCACCGGGTTGGAGGCCGTCCAACCTTTCTTCCCCAGCGGTTATCGGTTCTCCGAGCAATGTGGTCTGCCCATTGCCACTTCAGTTTGCTGACTCTCAGACCTGTGGGTTACCCTGGTTCTCTTGCGGAAAAATGGATGAAAAGATGGATTTAATTAAGTACTAAACCTTTTGTGTTGAGGTCAGGAGCGTAGCTACTGTCTTATCTGCCGTATGAATTACTCGGGGCACCGGGCCGCGGGGGGCCTCAACTCAATTTTTCTTTTGTGAGAATAAGGGCCCCCAAACCAATGTGTATACGGGGACGCGCCAGAGCACGCATCGTCACTGATTGAAATAATCTTATATTCTCTCTTGGAATTGTTACAGTTTTGCGGCCGTACAGCAAGTGCCATGGATTATTCTATGCGCGCCTTACCTTGAGGCCTATTTGGAGAGCATGGTGGACACGGCGTGGTCGGTGCCCACCGCTGCCATAATGTACAATACCGTCAAAGAGCCCATGAATTTCTGGGATCGCATAGTCAATACACTTTGGCACGCCAGAATCTCTTTACAAATGTAGTAAGTATTCTTATCAGAAATGCAAACATTACACGCCATGGCATTTTTTTTATGGTGTAGGGGGGCAAACTAGCAGTCGGAGCCGTTTTTATGACTAACGCGCCCACAGACATCCGCATAGAGGCTACCTCCTGCTACCCTCTTTTCTCCTCCCACCTCCAAGGGCCCCCGGCTACTTACACACCGCACGAAACACGACAGCACAGCTGTCAGTTCACGCGGGTGTCCTGTAAGCGAGAGATACCTCCCCGTTCGTGCCTAATTCGGCTGCATGCATGCAGTGTGGCACTACTCTTACTAAATTCTATGTATAATAGTCCTGTATACGACTAAACAGTATTATTAATTATGAGAAGTAGGACATACAACCCACACAGGTTCCTATTATTAACTGACCATTGTATTTTAGTTTCAAGCATTCAATATCTGAAGCCGACTATATAAGAAGTTTTGGGCCAATAGCGAAGGCTAGAGGAATCGAACTGCCACCGTTCTCTGAAGTTACACACAACATGTCACTCGTTCTAGTCAATTCTCACCCTCCAGTGTCGCCGGTGAAGAGCGTACCGTCCATGATGGTGGATATAGGCGG
>LUGF01019250.1:224988-239561 GCA_001625245.1 Calycopis cecrops | reverse complement strand
TTGAATTACCAAAAACAGACATTAAGACTTCCAATGCGTACCTAAGTGTACTGTAATACCTCTGCTCTTGATGAATTGGGATGGCGTTAGCTTGGCAGATGGAGCAGGGTTCACTATGTTGTTGACTGTCCTTATACTTTGCCAGTCTGGCTTAATCTATATATATAAAACTCAAACGTGACATAGCCATCTATCAACGCGCAGCTCAAACCACTGGACGGATCGGGCTGAAATTTGGCATGCAGGTAGATGTTGCGACGTAGACATCCGTAAGGATTTTTAGAAATTCAACCCCTAAGTGGGTGAAATAGGGTGTTGAAGTTTATATGGATTTCGCGGTTGAAACCGCGGGGCACAGCTAGTAGGAGATAAAATCATAAACTTTGTTACTTATATGTTTATTTATAATTACTTCCAATTACAAAATAGAATCACTTAGTGTTCCCTTTTCTAAACGTTCATTCTGATTTTAATGTATATCTTCATGGCACTCCGAGGTGCCTTCACAGAATAATAATGGATAGATTTTTCACTGTCAAGCAAAATACAATTCAAATTGGAATATTTTTCTGAGTTCTATACAGCTATGTTTTTTCTATCAAAAAAAAAAAACATATCTTTCGTGTAGGTTTCATCGTCCTTTCGTCCAAATAGTTCCTATAATATAAAAATTAATTTATATTCCTACGTTATCATAAGCATTACAGTACCTAAATATAATAGTTTTGCAGATTTTAATAGTTCATTTCAGAGAGTTAAAATAAATATTGTTAAAATTTTAGAAAACGTCATTTGTGTATTTTAATATAATTCAGAAATATTCACTGAAAATTACTGAAGTTGAGATTTAGGATATCAAAGCATTGACACGCAATGTGTATTTTATAGAAAAATTTATAAATTGTACAAGAAAAGTAAGTAGCAAAAGTCGAAATCGAAAAATAAACACAATTTTGATTTGATGATTTATTACAGGCAAAAATATTTTATCAATTGTCCAATCTGAGCAACCAATGCAGCAGAGTATTCAGTAGTCGCTCCGGGAAGCTCATGGGTATATTGAAGTTGGTCAGCACCATGGGTATGGTGGAGGTAGACTTCACGGTATCCACGAGGGCCTCCAAGTAAGGATGCATTACAATACTGCTGAGGAGAATCAATGGCGCTTGTTGGATAGCTGCGTATCTGAAAAAAATATTAATTTGTAAAAATAGGACTAAGGTCTCAAGAAAGAGAAGAAGAGATCTGAATTCTGAAGAAATATACACGATTATCGTGTATATTTCTTGAGATCTCAATTATAGGTGGATTGACGCAACATCCGGTCGGAACTTTTAAGAGCGTACAATTACCTACATCATTTTTTGAAACATTTAAAAAAATTTAAAAGAGAATTATTACAATAATACGTACCCAGCTTTCATATCTGTCAAAAACCATTCACTGACCACAGCGTCGAACTGTTCGTTCACAATGACTTTCCTCACAGCAGGGTTTAGTAAGAGGTAGTGCCACGCTGCATGCTTGCATGCAGCCGAATTGGGCCGGCACGACCGGGTAGGTACCTCTCGCTTACACGAGAGCGGCGTGAAGTGACAGCTGTGCTGTCGCGTTTCGTGCGGTGTGTAAGTAGCCGGTGGTCCACGGAGGTGGGAGGAGAAAGGGGGGCAGCGCATCTGTAGTCTATGCAGATGTCTATGGGCGTCGGTAGTCATGAAAATGGCTACAACTGCTCGTTTGCCCTCCTATACCATAAAAAAAAAAAAAAAAAAAAAAAAAGGGTGATTCAGGTTCGCCAGGGAAATGTTTCGCGTAAGCATTTTTATTTCTCTCCAACTAGCTTGGACCTGATCCATGGCTGAAAAATACAGCGTCATTATATACATTATCGGGTCCCCTTCTTATTGCACTTGGTATCACGATCTAGGCTGGCTATCTATTTATTTGATTCTATTATAATAACTTCTAGCCTTATTTTGGTTTATCAAAACCCAACTAATTGCACACAGACTTCATTCATTCATCCAATATTGTCATTAATAAGGTATACAATAATATTGCAGCTATTATCATATACCATTATGCGATGCGAATGATTAGCATATAGACCGGTGATCACTGATTCTCCATTTCATCTCAACTTTCAACCTTAGCTTGTATGATGTAAGTTAGCTGCCAAATGACTTTTTAGTAATTTATTATTATTACATTAAAATAACTCTAATCGGATTTTATCGTGGTTTATTTAATTATTTAAAATGACCGATTATCTGAGGCTTTATAGCAATTATGGTCACGGGTGGATAAGACATCGTTTGTTATTAATTAATAACAATAATGTTAGCCCTGTCTTTTTAGGAGTTTATTTGTAATTCGCTTTTTACTAGTTATGTACCTACAGTGGGAAATGGATTTTCGGCGTATGATAGATAGAAAGCTGGTAGATCCTGGCTGATTGAACTTGGTCCATTCATAAACGTTGAACATCAAATAAGAAACCTCGTTTTTTTTAAATCTTTTTTGTAGTTTATGTTTGAAATAGAACCATGACAAACTTAAGATTGGAAATGATAAAAAAAATGTGATGAGAGACTGGGATCAAAATATCCCTATCTGAGTGAAAAAACATTAATACTCACATCCAATGTCTTTCAGTATAGAAACTGAAGATAGTATAGAGCTGACGTCAACTACGGTCAAACCCTTGGGAGAGTCTTTATCTGGAAATGTCGTAACCCAAGTTACCTGGAATTTGATGGGTAAAACATTAATGCCAAACTTTTTAACTATTGAGTGCTGAAGAATGCCGCCAGGCTTCCCGTATTTCCGTCATACAACGATGCGTAGTATGTAGCAGACCGTATTTGAATGGATTGTATTCCGAACACGTTGTTTATATTGCTTTGTTTCTTCGGAAGAGGAATAATAAAGGAACACAGATATACTTCAGGCCGGACCCATTAATAGCAGAAAGATGTGTTAAAGGTTTCTTCTATCTGAATCAAGACTACCTTCGACAGTATCAAAAAATTCGACAAAATAAATCTCAGGCAGCTATTGAGTATTTGTAGTTTTTGTACTTTAGTAATTAAATCTTCTAGATCCAATATCTCGTATTGCAATACCACCACTGGAGGGCTGATATGTTTATGGCGTATTTTCAAGCGTAAAGTACATAATATGAATGGTGACTGTTTGAGCGAGGTGGCGATAATAAATCGCAGTGCGCCAGAGTCAATGCAACTTCAAATGCTGTAATGGGTAAATGTAATCTTAAAAAAAAACGATTTTTACAGACATTATGTAGTGAAATAGTTTGTAAACAATCAATATTTTATTTTAAAAATATTGATTTTATACATAGGTCACGTGACACGAAACGACGTAAAATTGACGATGACGTAACACGTGCATGCTGATTCCGAAATCTACTTAATTACTTTGAAATGTAACTTTTTTCTATATTCACAATAAAGTATATTTCATTCATTCATTCCTTCATAGTATTAGCCCCTTGTCGAATTTCTATCTCATCTTATGGATTTTTCAACGGACAACAACAACTACAAAAAAGATCTAAATAGTAGGTACGGGCAGTAATTTTCGGAATGCTAACAAAGCTAATACGTCCCAAGACCCCATTTTTTATAAATTATGAATCTTTAATTTGAAAATTTGAGATAAATACTTATCAGAAATAAAAACAAAAAAGTGTTTAAGTTCCTTGATCACTGATAGACATTCTGGAGTGGTTTTTGAAAACTTGGAAAAAAGTCCATTTAATTTTACGACAGTCGCGTCGGGCACTGTCTCCGGAAAAATGTGACAAATCACAATTTTAAAATCTCAACTATTTATTTGTCGTATGTGTCTGTGTCGTATGTGTATATTAATTTATCACACACACAATCATACGTTGCAGGTCTGCCACAAAATTTTCGCTTGAATATGATGTGCGCTAGGCCTTAGCAAAACAAAAAAACAACAAACACAACATTACATTTGGTAAAACAGAGCATATCATGTTGGCGTTTTACTTAATTATAACTAGCTACGCCACACGGCTTTTTTAAATAAAAATGTTCTTTTAATATCTCTAAAAATATGAGTACAAAATTTCACGATGGTCGGTGGAGTAGTTTTGGTGTGAAAGCGAAGCGAACGAACTTACATTCACATTAATAATATTAGTAGGGACATAACGTTTACGAACCTCGTGATTATTTTTCAACAGCGACCTCACAATACCCTGCCCGAGGTGATGATGGCTCCTGGAGGGTAAGGGGGTCATCACCAGTATCTTGTAGGCAGAGGCGGCCCATAGCATGGACGTCAAGCAGAGAAGCAACTTCATTCTGTTATTACATCAATATTTATATTACTTTTTATAATTACTTATTGATATAAATTTTGAACACCGTGGTCGCGTTTGTCCTTTTATTATTTATTACAGTTTTATTGATATAGTTGAAAATAATGATTTTAATTCCTTTCTTTAATAATCATATTCCCTATTGTACTATGTACGATTCCTCTTACTGTTCTAGTAACTTTTAATTGTAAAATATACATACGTTATAAAATATTCTTTAAATAATTATCAGCTATAAATGTCAGGGTAATTGAAAATAGTGACTGAAAGTTTCTCGTAAGGCGCCGAGTTTTTAAAGTTTAAATGATTTTGCAAATCATAGTGACAGATAACTTATGCGATATCATAATGTGATGTGTTATCATTACAAAGATCCAACTATTGTTGTTTGTGATACTGTTGCCAAGTTAAAAAAGACTGGCATTTTAAAATACAAAACAGGAAATATTAAAAGAGACTGACGTATTTTAAACGTCTTTATTTTATACGTCAGTCCGCAGAGGCCCGGTAAATCTATTTAATACTAGCTTCCGCCCGCAGCGCCGCCTGCATGGATTTCGGACTTCAAAAATTGTGATTCTCAATTAAAGATTCGTAGGTCCTCCCCCGTAGGTGATAGCGTGATAATATGTTGACATGAGATGGACAAATTTTAAATTTAAATTTTCCCACTCACGCACGGTTTTCTCGCGTAGCATTCGGTAACCTCACGATTCCTGTTTTATCCCAGGGGATAAAAAGCATCCTATTATCTAAGTCAGCTATTATCCTATCTGTATAGCAATTATTATCAAAATCCGTTCAATAGTTTCGGCGTGATTGACAGACAAACATCCAAATAAAGAAACATTCACATTTATAATATTAGTAGAATTATGTAATTCTGGCTAACTTTCATCGAAAGGTCAGTTACGTTAAAAGACGTAATTTAACTCTTTTCAACTTAATTTAGAGAATGACACTATCATGACGTGATGATATGGCGCCAAGTTATACCGTCATTATAAATTGGAACACCCTTTACTGTATGAGAATGTTTTAACTTTATCTTTGTAATGTGTGTATTATCTAACTTAACTAACTTGGTAAGGATCCCTTGGACATTAAACGTTTATCACATAACTAGCTAACTAATTCTTCTGGCTCAGATATTGTGAGGGTAATATAAGGTTCCTCTACAGAGGTGTTATTGCACTTTTTCGGTTCGGATAAAATTGCATTTTCAGTGATCAACTTTTGTGATCGTGCGAACAGTAAGAATACAAAATCTTTTTTCACAGTTTTCCTGTTACATTTGAAAGTGCTAAAGAATACATTTCTAGAACTTCAGACTCAGGTTGAACTTTAAATTGAATATTGTATGCCTCAGGAACAAAATAATTATAATTCATCATTATGAACGCAATGGAGAATGGAAATTCAAGAGGTATCAATATCGGAATCTCCAACATGTGAGCGAAAACACGAAGTCACACTTGATAGGATATGAGAATACTAAAATAAGCTCATTTTTTTATAGCATAGGAGGCAAACGAGCAGTTAGGTCACCTGATGTAAAGTAAACAACAACGCCCACAGACATCCGTAACACCAGAGGTCTAACAGATGCGTTGCCGACCTTTGAGGAAAGAATAAGCTCTTTTCTTCAAGATCCCTAGGTCGTATCGATCCGGAAATACCGAGGGGGACAGCTGATTCCATATTGAAATGGTGCGTGGAATAAAATTGCGCTTATAGCGCACAGTAGTAGACTTCGGGGGATCTAGGTGGTGACGGTAGAATTTGGAATTTCGGCGCGAAGTCCTATAATGGAATTCAGTGTATATATATTCATTCAGTGTATATAGAAAGATAGCTCAATTTTTTTTATACCATTAACTGTTCATATCACTGGGAGAGAAAACGGTACGAGACTTTCCTCTTTCTTTATTTTGGATCATATTTTCTGATCTGGTTGGGATTGCGGAATGCGTTATTGTACTATATTTCTTTTTCCTTTTTGCTGTATAGGTATTCACTCATATATGAAGGTACAAATTCGAGCGCATTTGCGACAAAAACTAACTACTTTTTCGAAACAGCTTTTGAAAACGATTAATATGAATTTTATTGAGTGATTTGTTACATAATATCGGAATAAAAAATAAAATATTCTAAAATATTTTAGCTTACTATCTTGTTATTTTATATATAAAAAATAGGCTTTTCGTAAATTTGATTGCGGGATTTTAAGGTTTCCTTGATTTCCTTAAGCACAATTCATTCAAAATTTTGGCAAATCTACATTACCAAAACTAAGTTTATCCAGAAATTCAGCACTGCTAAACTCTGGTGTAAAACGAGCTTCGTTTATCAAAAATATGTTTATTCTTAGATATAATCCGCGGAACCCTATCATACGCTTGGTCAGAGCCCACTTGTTCCGTTTTGTTATCTATTAATGAATGTATTTAATTACTGGGCTATAATACATGTATAGTCCTTAGTGAATCAATTGATAAGATTATCAAATGATTCATGAAGGAATATTTTTATAATCACACTTTATTGCATTTTTCTTTAGACAACATAAATCCAAATTTATATGGTGATAGGAATCGAGCAATGACTAATTCTACTGGTTTTTTTATCGTGCTTTGGCCCACCACTTGTTCCCACCGCTGCTACTCCTGTGTCGCCAGGATCGACAGTGGCAACCACACTTGACCCTTTGATATAATCGCAGGGAGCCCGAGGGAAGAGCTAAATCTGTCTTGGGACCCGCAACGAATTTAATCAGAAGAAAGTAGGAGGAGTAGGAAGTAATTCCAATTTCCCTCCCTAATCAAAGCGGGAGACAGTACAAGATTGCAATGACTTAAATAAGCCAAGAAACAGATAGAGCAGCCAGGTGAAGCCCGGCTACTATGCACCACGGAAATATAAATAAATGAATTAATATGGAAACTTTGTTGTTATCAGGGGTATTATTATGATTGAGTTATATTTATTTGCTGCCATTAATATTTATGACAAAATTGTTTGAACGCTCGAAAATTCCCTAAATTGACCACGAGGTCGCTATAATAGACTACACCGGTAACACTACGAATGTTATCTAGCATTACATTTCTCTCAGCTTGCCAAAGACTACACTCCCATAGGATGTGATGTGCGGTTTGTTCATGTTCGTCGCCTTCTATTGAGCAATCATAGAGGGGTGACGGTACCAGTTTAAAACTAAAAAGTTTGCTTTTAAAATTGCCGTGACTAGTTCTAACTAGTTTCTAAACTGAGAAACGCAATGATCAACTTCGAGCCAGGGTTTAGGTTATCGTTCTCGGACGCATGGAAAAAAGTTATATGTATAGGTGACGTCCTTTAGCTGTATTAGACCAACGATCTTGCCATCCATAAATTAAGTTTTGGGTGGTTACATCTATTGGATTAAATAGTTTTGTTATCCTCTGTCTGTCTTGGGGTCCTAAAAAGGTTGGGTGAGAGAGGTTTTTCGAGTTACTACTACTATAGTACTACTATAGTACATAGCTGCTCGACGTTGAATTTCAAGATCAACTGGTAAAACTCCAGCAAGAACTGGTAAGGCCTCCGTGCTGACGGTGTGGTAAGCTTTACATAAAAATATTAATGCCAGTCTTTGGCTTTGTAGTTGTTTACGTCGGGCTGCGCCTATAGTAGCCCTGTCTGCCCACACTGGAGATCCGTAACATATGGTACCTAGATAAGTCGCATTATGTATATTATTAAAAAAAAAAGAAAATCTACTGGTGTTCAATATACAATTTCACAAAAATATATAAATGATTAATGAATAATTTTATAAAACAATTCCTTAAAATGTCCATGTGTGTGTTCGACAAAGTTAGCCACGCGCTGTTGTAGCAGAAGCTAAAGAACTTTGATATACACGGTTCATTACTGCGTTGGTTGTGTTCCTATTTCGAAAAAGGCTGCAATTCTTAAGCGTAAATAGCCACGAGTCACATTTATACCATCAGTTGCGCAACTATTCCGCTCGAGACCCGTGGTAAAGTCATCGGATGGGCCCCCCAACATAAAGAACCTTTTCTTTTAGTTAGGAGTCTCCTCTGACCGGGGCCTCCTCCGGCTGGAAGCCCGTGACATTTTGCCGACTTGCCACCTTGTAGTGAAGCCTCTGTACTACGCAGAATCCGGCGTGGCCCAGGGCACACACTTAGGGCCAATACTTTTTCTGCAATTCATTTATGACATCTTGCTCGCTGTTAGTCATAGCAGTATTCTAGACGTCTTCAAAAATGTCGAATAGTACCATCACGCTCCGACAGTCTACTATTAAATGATGATCTTAACAGATTGAGTCTATGGTGCACCAACAACAATATGGTAATGAATCCTAAAAATGCTTTCACATGAAATTCATAAATAAGAGATCTCTCCAAATGACGATTATTTTGGAAATACTTAAGTTATTTTTACGAACACGTAGCATTACAACCGGACTTCACCACAAAGAAATAGTAGTGAAATGATACCGTACCCATGTAGAGTTCTATGCGACGAGATATGGTGCGACATTTGAAGACCCGCAAAAGATCCTGGATAACCGACATAGCCTTGAGACTCAGTAAGCTAAAGTAGCAATGGGAGGCTAAATTACGCGCAGAACCGATAACTGTTGGGAAAGAAACATTCTCGAGTGGCGACCCGGCGCCGGAGATGGAGTGTTGGACGGTCTCCCGGTGGACTGACAACTTGGTTAAGGTAGCTGGAAGCTGCTGGATGCAACCGTAACTTTTTGCACACTATAAAAGAGGCCAGTGTCCAGCACTAGATGTTCTCCAGCTGATGACGTTGATGACTTCTCACTTTTTCATCGCAAGCAGTATGAATCTCGAAGTTATTAAAAATACCGTTATCTAATTGAATTCATTTAATAATATATGTATATAAAAGTTCAGTCATTGATACAGAGATCGATGTGGTTTAATAATCACATTATCACGCACTAGGAATTGAATTATATTTTGGCTATATAAACTATGGCCTGTTTTGGCGTATCGGTTCCGAATGTAGTATAGAAAAGATGAAAAAAATGGCTAAGAAATTGTCACTATAGGTACATCTAATAATGACAGTTTCATAACTGTTCAATAGCATTCCAAAAAACATAATACAAAAATATTATGTTTAAACATGTCATAGTTCTTTAATATTTTTATAACATAACCCAACTTATAAATTCTGATTACTCCTTAATCCGAGAGACTTTGGAATGCTAGTAAAACGAGGTTTAGCCAAGAAATACAAACGATTCCGTACAAGCCGGAACTGTAATAAATGTGTATATTTCACGCCAAATACAAAAGGCTCTAAAGGAAATGACCGAAAATGACAAGTATAAACAAAAAAATTACAAGTAAAAAAAAGAAAAAGAAATAATGTAATAGAAAACACTAATATTTTCTTTCTCCATGTTCAATCGAAAGGCAGCCTATAGGAAGCAATAAAAACACAATATTAATCTGAATTCGTCTTTATTATGAGTTGAATTCCATCGACTACTAAAGGTTGGCTACTTGGCACAGAGATTGCACTGCCGTTTGTCTTTTCTAATTAACAAACATCACTCTTTCTATTTATTTTTATCGACACTTTTATCCTTGCTAGATTTCGTGAAACACGTCCTGGCTATCCTGAACAGCTTCTTACAGACGTAGTATAGTATGATTAAGATCGCGAGCACTGCGGCCATTACGTCGATATTCTGAACTTCATACCAATTGTACAGCAACGCTTTTGATCTTAAGTGGACAGCGCCTGAAATACATAATATAGTAATATAAGTTAAAGGGAGAGTTTCTTCAAGATTATGCCGACCAATGACGAAATTCGGATATGTTCTATGGTTACATTAGGATGACTGCCAAAACATTTCATTATATTCTAGAATCAAAAGTGAATTGGAATTTGACTATAATTATGATACTCTCGATATTCAATTTTTGTTTATTTCCTCGCAAAACACTTTTAGTACTCATCTAATTTTATCATCATAGTTTTTACTGTTTCAGAATGGTGGTCTATATAAAACTATTAAAATGATTTCCTTAAAATTAACGACATTCTAAGGAAAATAAGCGGAACGTCACTACGAGTATTTCAACGCTAGTGTTTCGCCGCTAGCACCGCTAATGTCGAGAACAATAATATTATGCATTTGATCGAGTCACGCGCGTGCCACCGCCTGCACTGCTGGCTCTGGATGCTGGCGTCCAGGCCACAACCTAACAGTTGAATTCTATTCTTCATCGAGCGAACCAGTCATCGAACGCAGTGATGGCTCTCTGGAGCTTGGGATGTTATCAAAACACAAAAATCGCTTTTTATAATATAAATATATATATATATAATATAAAAAATAAATTTATTAGACGTTTTTTGTAGACCTAACTAGATCGAAAAATGAAACTTACCTCCAGTCTCTATCGCTAGCTCAATATAAGAGGAGACCAATTTGGAAGGACCTATAGGACGAGCTCTGAATAGCTTCGACAAGTGCTTCGCTGTCTTGTAGTATCTGAAAAAGTCACAAGTCTGTCAAATTAGGGTTAAGAATATTTTATTGCTATTATTTATCCTCTTAAGTTCTGTTATGAGATTTTATTTAGTTTTTTTTTTACTAAAGGAACACGACTATTGTTCTACAAAAAATCCTGTTTGCATTTGCGTTCTTGTCCGTAGATCAGCATTTAGTGGCAACGGGTTTAACTCTGAAGTGTATACCTAACTATAAATGTAAAAGAGGTTTTGAAAATTGGCACATATTTACCACGCATTCGCGTAATATACAAATAAAAAACTTACAGCCTACCACCTCCTCCTCTTTTGAATTCGATGAAAAAGTATAAGTGATTATTATTGCACTCAAATTACATTTTTGTTTACCTGTCATTTTCAGTCAATTCTTTTAAAGCCTTCTCAATTTTAGGAACCATATCCGGAGAAAAGTCCACGCTGATTGCTCTACCAGCTTTTACGGAATCTACAGCATTTCTTGGCTGGTCCCCAAATACAGGTATTGCCAGCATCGGGATTCCAAAGTAAAGGGCTTCCAAGTTGCTGAGTAACCCGGAGTGAGACATGAAGATTTTAACATTGGGATGTGCTGTAAACATATTAAAAATTTATAAAAGGTTACATATTTGGATGGGTGGCAATATTATAAACGAAAAAGGCTGGCATACAGTTATATAATTGTTTGAGTCAAGCATGAAGTTTGTACTTTGTAGTTAGTTAGGAAATAATAATATAATGTATGTTTTAGCTACATACATTATATTAATCCATATCATCATCAATTCCATTTACGTCCAACTCCTGATACATAATACGTGAAATACATCGTACCAATACACTATAACAGTATTCCATGCTACTATTAAAGTATCCATCATGCCTTAACTGTTTGTATTGCCTTATCTATCTACCCTTATTACAATATTTATAACTTATTATTTGTAACTGAGACAAGTTACGTCGTATCCCCATCCCCCGTAAATACTAGTAGGGGCCGTGGTAGAGGGGCTTGTGTGCCTGTGTGACCCCCAAGGCTATGCTGGACAGGGCTACTTATACCAGACAGGCTTGCGGGAAGAGGCCAGCCTTTGGAGTGCTAGAGCCAGGGATGAGGATGGGAATCTGACCATATTGCACGGTTCTACGTCGTATTAGGGACTGTTCAGAGGCAGCCAGACAGTCCCCAAGGAGGAGAAGTCTGGCTTTTTCACCGAGGCCTGCCCGTCGCTGGAGGGATCCTGTGTCCTGCAGATCCGGGTGTCGAGTCCGACATAGGTCTAGGGATCACCCGGGCTCCTACGCCTTATACGTAAATGTATTCCCCAGCGTCACAAAAAAGGTATGTCATATTTTCCTTACCCAAAATACTATTTTGCGGCATCCATTTTCTGATGTAAACATTTTTCGGTAGATTTTGAATTTCTTCATCTAGTTTCCAGAGGACTGTGTAAGGTAGTTTACTAAATAAGTGAATTAAATCTTGTTTGATCGCTTTAGACAGTGCCGAAGATTTAACAACAGATCCTAGACTGAAATAAATAGCGCCTTGAGGTGAAGAATCCAAAATTCCTTGGAGATCCTGTAAACATGGTTTCAGAATGTCATCAGTACATGGATCAATTCCTATATAATATATGCAACAAATTGTCCAGATCAGAGCATGAGAATATTTTACGAAAAAATAAATCTTCCCGTGTTACAGTTTATTGTCGATTTACTTAAATTCGAGTTCACAAATTGTTTGAAACAACATATAAAACATGTCAAATCTCGATTTTCGAAATCGCAACTAATGGAACCAGACTCTTTTGAAAATTTTCAATTCTCAAGGCAAGTTAACACAATTTAATACGCACCTTCGGTAAAGGCGCTACATCCTCATCTATGTGATATCCCCCCACTTCCACAACATTTGGTGGCAAGCTCTGAGCTGCAGCGAACGATGGATGGGAGTTTACGAGCAGTATAGATATGTTATGTAATGCAGCTGAGAAGGGTGGCAGTTGGACTCCTCTGGCCTTTGCTAAAGGAGTAAAGTATGATTCGTAGAGCGCTTCATTAGTAAAACTTTCTATCCTAAAAATAGAAACTGTAGATAAAAGATCACATCAGAAGTTTTATATTATATATGACAGAACATTCCCCTGCAAGTAATCCTGTAATTACTAAAACATAATATAAGTGATTTAGAGATGATTAATTAATAATAAAGTCATGAATTGTTTGAATTACTATGTTTCATTGATGTTTACAGTAGTTGTACACACATTATTAAATTGATACATTTTATGATATGTTTAAATTAAAACAGATATTATAATTTCCAATGCGTAGGTTATGCGCGTATCTCATAGTCCGTTTATTTAACCCACGAGAGTTTAACTAAATACTGTATAAAATTTAGAAAAGGACATAAGTTTATGTATGTTAAGATAATTCAGAAATCAATAACACCGAAAATTTACATACTCCTAACATAGTCGCGTTTAGAGTCGCAGCGGACGGATTCACCATGGGAATTGTTGGAGTATATTTGGAGGGGTCGAAAGAAATCGAGCCATACCTGGATCACATAGTCCTAGCGACAAGAAGCCTCAAGGATGAAAACATAATTTTAGCGGGAGACGTGAACGCAAAGAGCGTCTGGTGGGGGTGCGAAAGAGATGACGATCGCGGAGAGAGCCTGGTCCAAATGTCCACAGCTGGAATTAAACTTCCTGAACGTTGGGTCAACTCCCACGTTTTACACTTACCGGGGCACCCAGCTGTGCACGAGCATCGTGGACGTTACCGCCTGCTCAAGTCATCTCCTTCCAAAAATCGTGGACTGGCGAGTCGATCAGGATTCCTCGGGTCTCTCCGACCATAGGAGGATCCGATTTTGAGTGGCCCTAGGGGAAACGACTCGCTACTTACCCAGCACCTCCACCAAAAAGTTCAATACCACTAAAGCAGACTGGGGCGCGTTCCGAGAAGCTCTACCCGCGGCTCTGGAGAGGCGCAACATCAACCAAGATGTCCTGGTAAACATTACCTCCATAGCTCAGCTAGATAGCCTTATCGTTGACTATCAAGAAGCAATCGAGGAAGCGTGCGACGCGTCCATGCCGCGGTGTGAAGTGGGAGGTGGACCCACGCGAAGTAAGTGGTGGAACAGAGAACTTGACGACCTAAAAAAACAGTTAACCACACTGAAACGCAAGATCAAAAGAGCCAACCCTACTAGAAGGACACTACTCATACAAGACCTCACTAAAATGAAGGACGATTACAAGGACCTGATCGAGATATCGATAACAGCCAGCTGGAAGAAATTCTGTTCAGCTGAGGAGAAAGAAACGATGTGGCCGGGCATATTCAGGGTCATCAAGTGCTGTACCAAGAGAGAAGGTGACAAGCTGCTCACCGCTCCTGATGACTCTGAAAAAACACTAGACCCCGACCAATCATGCAATCTGTTGGCTGAATCGTTCTTCCCCGCCGACGATCCGGCGACCGATACCCCGGAGCAGCGAGAGCGGAGATGTCGCACCGCGGAGGAACCCACTTACATCGACCCCGACCCAATCCTCTTTACCAACCAAGAGCTCGAGGAAGTCTTCAGAAAAATGAACCCAAGGAAGGCGCCGGGACCAGATGGCCT
>LUGF01019250.1:211105-224759 GCA_001625245.1 Calycopis cecrops | reverse complement strand
GCGGCCCATAGCATGGACGTCAAGCAGAGAAGCAACTTCATTCTGTTATTACATCAATATTGGTGTTCAAATTATCTTAACATTATTATATCATACTACATAACTTATACATAATACAAAACTCTGCGGTAACGCAATATTTCAGTCAGTTACATTGTAAACACCCCGGATTTGATTACAAAAATTGTAGCTTTGTTGTGACGTCACGTTTTATTCAACCTTTTGTTTGCCTTTTTAAATACAAGGATACATTTGTTTAGTTATACTTTCATGTGATAAAAGATTATAAAAAAGTACAATATAATCATGTTCCCTATTGTACAAAGTACGATTTCTTTTATAATGTTAGTGAATTTTAATTGTAAAATATACGTACGTTATAAAATATTCCTTAAATAATTATCAGCTACAAATAACAAGGTAATTGAAAATAGTGACTGAGAGTTTCTCGTCAGGCGCCGAGTTTTTAAAGTTTATATGATTTTGCAAATCATCGTGACTGATAAAATATTATAACTTATGAGATATCTATCATAATGTGATGTGTTATCATTACAAAGATCCATGAATGGTTGTTTGTAATTCTGTTGTCAAGTTAAAAAAAACTGGCATTTTAAAACAAAAATACAAAACAGACAATTTTGAAAAAGTGATAGATGCGTAAATATCTGTCCAATTAAGCTGGGTAAGTCTAGGTAATATTTTGTAATTCTGGCTTAATTTCATCTAAAGGTCAGTGATAATCGTTTCTCATCGATCGCACCGTTAGAGCGGGAGTTCCTCAGAGCAGCTGTCCCCCCAGTGGACATATCCTCAACAGTGGACAAAAATTACTGGATACTGTTTGTTTATCAGTTGAATAAATATTTTCAATTTTTCAATCGTCTGTAAGCTAAAGAATAGTTATCCTCTTCTATGTCCTGTTCTAACGACTTGCCGACTAGAGTATCGGGGCCAGGGATCAGGATGAGAACCTGACCCCATTTCACGGCTCCGACGTCGAAGTAGGGAATGTTCATAGTCAGCAGGACGGTCCCCAAGGAGGAGAAGTCTATTTCACCGAGGCCAATACATCGCTGGAGGGATCCTGTAGCCAGTTGATCCAAGATTCTCCAATAATAGCGACTGAAGGTCCTGCAGGGGCGTAGTCTGTATTGCACTCCCAATCCCCCAAAAATCCCACCCCCAAACGTGCTTCGTATTCCAAAAATATGATTATTCTTAGATATAATCTGCGGAACCCTGTCATACGTTTGATCAAATTACACTTGTTCCGTTTTGTATTATATTTGATTGGGTATTATTCCTTATTATGTAATCTTATCAAAATATTCCTAAAGAAAGATATTTAAAATCTCTGTCTAAGCGATGGATCTTCATTACTGGTTTCTATCTTATCATATGATTCATGAAGGAATATTTTTAAAATCACTCTTTATTGCATTTTACTTTAGATAACATAAATACAAAATATAACAGTAAGTATCAGGTAACGACTAATCCCATTGAAATTCAATAAATAATGCCTTCACCAAAATATATAAATCATTAATGAATAATTTTACAAAGTAAATCCTTAACATTCACAGAATTCACATTGACGTGTATTTAATTTTCTTTTAATCTTTGTTTATAACAAAGATTGTTTGTATTTTCGTTCTTGATTTCGAAACGATTGATCAGATTGTAATGAAACATTCTTACGGTATTTTAAAGAAGCCCGGGTGTGTTCCTAACCTAAAAACCATGAATTTAATTTTTAACTTGACGGAATGGCATTGTAACGTATGCTGTGCCGCGGTCGTTAGTGTTATGGAACTCGACCCTTTTCCTACGTCATGTCACATTTAATGATCTGGTTAATATTTACTTTTTCTTTATTTTGGCTATAAAGACTAATTTTGAAAGAAAATTTGCCAGAAAACCAAGCTGCTGTCGCTACCGCTCTCGCCTTTATATTTAAAAATAAATGTTTGTCTGTATGTTTCTTAAATCGTAAACTATTCAATTGGTCATGTGATGATCTTTAGCAAAGTTGTTGTGCATGAGCCCGGGAAGGTTTCTGAGTTGGTACGACCAATTTTCGACAGATGACAAATCCGTAAAGTACGTTCGTACATCTGGTAAAGTAATATAAAAAATTGATATTTTTCTTCTTTAATATGAACTTGTTTTCTTTTATGAAAAAATAATCCTACTAATATTATAAATGCGACAGTTTGTGTGTTTGTTACTTTTTCACACAAAAACTACTGAACGGATTTTCATGAAACTTTACAGTAATATAGCTTTCATATCAGAATAAAATAATAAGTTAAAATTTATAGGGATTTTTGAAGTCCGAAATCCACGCGGGCGAAGCCGCGTGCGGAAGCTAGTTTTTGTATAAAAAATCTGATTATTCAGTTTATCTTCTAGGTTAAATTCTAAGATGACTGGTCTGCCCTCAACAGGGTCAGAACCTTGTTACCGTTCACTCGTTAAAAAATCGTAAATTGTTGTCAAACACATTTTACAATAGCCTACAAATAAATAAAATAAATAAATAAATAAAATGTTTATTCAGTACCACAAGTTACATTAAATTCTTACATGTATTGGACACACGCCTACAAGAAACTGTAGTGTGAAATGCGCTTCGTATATCGAAACTATGTTTCTTTCTAGATATATTCTGTGGAACCTTGCGCTTATTCAATTCTCAATTGGTCCGTTTTGTATTGTGGGTATAATTTACTATTGGGTAATCTTATCAAATTATTTCCAAAGAAATTTAATATCTCTATATTGCATTTTTAATAATACACCATAAGTACGAATATATACTAGGAATTAGGTGACAAAGACTGATATGTGATTTTACGAAAATATAAAAATTATTAATAAGTAATTTTACAAAATAATTAAATACAGGTACCACTATATTGGATTTATTGGAAACACATTGAATTCTATTTAAATATTTTGATAACGTTTATGTACACGGTGATTTTGTATTCGTTTTAGATAAAATCGCCAACTGAGAACGGACAGAAGCGTCTTTAGATATAAGTCCACTGTTGATCCTCTGCACACGTCGCTTTTTCGACGACGTCGCCGAAAAAACTTTAATTCGAAATTCTACCAGTCTGTGTTACCAGTGATGACATATAGCACCGAGACTTAGACGCTAAACGTGGACCTCCCCTCCCAAACAAGCTTGGAATCACTCAGCGTGTCATGGATATTTTCCTGCGAGATATGGGAGGCCGAAAAACGATGGGGTAGGAATGTTCTTGAGCGGCGGCCCCGCTCCAGAAGACGGAGTGTTGGACGTTCTCCTACCTGGTGGACTGACGACTTGGTTAAGATGGCGGGAAGTGATGCAAGTGGGAAGTGATGAAGTGGATGCAAGTGACCGTAATTGATGGAGCTCTATGAAGAAGGCCTATGTCTAGCAGCAGATATTCTCTGGCTGATGATGGTGATTGTTTCTCATCTTGATGGTGTCTCACTTTTTCACTATGAGCAGTATGAATCTCGAAATTTATAAAAACATAGTTATCTAATTAAATTCATCTTATATCATATAGAAGTTAAGTTATTGATACCGAGATCAATATTTTGATCAAGAAAGAGACTTAAATATCACCGTGACACATAAGAAATTGGACTATATTTTGGCTATGTAAAATGTCTATTGGCGCATGAGTTACAAATATAACCAACAATATAAAAAAGATGAATAAAATACCAAGAAGTTTCACATCGTAATCCGAGAGTCTTTGGAATGCCGATGCTAGTTATATGGAATTCAGCCCAGAAATGAGGACGATTCCGTAAAAGCCAGAAATGCAATTAAGGCGGATGTCTCGCCAGATCCAGTCCCTAAAATAACAGACTCTAAAAGAAATGGCCGAAACTGACATATAACCCAAACAAAAGCATAATTATTAAGCAACAGAAAACACTTATACTTCTGTCATTCTCTATGTCTAATAGTCCGAGAACAGCTCTAATTCTCCGAGGAAAAGTCAATAAAAATCTGAATTCGTCTTTGTTACCAGTTTAATTCCATCAACTACTAAAGTTTGTCCACTACACAGTGATCTTGGCTCTGGCTTTCTGTTGGCCTTTTTTAAATTATCAAACATCACTTTTTCTTTTTGTTTTTATCGACACTTTTATCCTGGCTAGATTTCGTGAAACACGTCCTGGCTATCCTGAACAGCTTCTTACAGACGTAGTATAGTATGATTAAGATCGCGAGCACTGCGGCCATTACGTCGATATTCTGGACTTCATACCAATTGTACAGCAACGCCTTTGATCTTAAGTGGACAGCGCCTGAAATACATAGTAATATAAGAATAACTAAATTATTAAACTTTGTGGACAAATGAGCAAAAATATCGGCTTAACTGCGTTTCTAGAGTAATAAAAGGGTACTAATTAAAGAAAATTCTTTATAATATCATTATTGGAATCTGAAAATGTAGGTTGGTTCTTAATAGCTAAGTCAGCCACAATCACAGAACACTTTTACCCTAAAGGGCCACAATCTTGTGAGTAAAGTAATAGATGATGACAAAATCTCTCAAGTGTTGATTATTAGTATCTATATACTAGTGGGATATAGCCCAGTTGCTAGAGGCCAATAAGGCTTAAAATTTACTGTAATTAGGTCTAGCAAATTATGCACAAAAATGGAAAAGAGGTAGCTTGAGTTTCGATCATTAATATTCACAAATAAACAAATTATGATTTTTATGAATGAAAAAAATTTCTTCGCCCGCAATAGAGATAGAGGTTTAATATTTTTTCAAAAATAGTTAAAAAATCGTTGGAACTCAAATATAAATTTTCACATCGATACGAAAAATTGCCCTTTAGCAAAATGCGAAAACGTGCGGACCAAAAATGGACCATTTTTCGGAGGCCATTTTAAAAACGATAACGATCGAAATTGGACCAATACTTTTCATATTAATAAAATATAAGTCAAGAGGCAAAAAATAAGCACCCATAAGACGACTACAACCACGGGAATGTTATAAATTTTTACTTTACTTTTTTTTTAGCGTTTATTGTCAATAACTCAAAAAGTTGTAAAAATTTTTCAAAAAAAAAATTATGGTACGTGTAAGTTGTTGAAAGGAATATTTATGCACAGTTACAAGCGTACAGGAACATTATAAAAAAAATAAAAATATTTAAAAACTTGCGTGTTTTTGATGGTTTTTTGCAATTATTTAAACAATTTGTTGACCGATTTTGAAGTTTAAGGTCGCAAATGACCACATTGTGATCACTTTAAAAGGATAAAAATTTTAAATCGATATTGTTTGTTGTTTTTTAGTTATCTTAAAAAAACCGTTTTTTACCTATAAAACCATTTTTTAAACAGTCTTATGCAACTCCAAAAATGACACACAAAATTTTATCTCATTGTGTGAACAGACTAACCCATTTTTGCGCATAATTTGCTGGACCTAATTACAGTAAATCATTTTCCTCTAGCAACTGGTCTAATATGAAGGCAAGTGTTTTGAGTGCAATAAAAAATAATCTAATCACGATGGCTTAGGCTAAAGCTCCGTCACGCTTCGCTCCCGCCTAAACCATCAAACCTTAACAAATTTTGGATCTACTGATATACGCTCTCGCTCATTATTTCAAAACTGTGGATTTTGAAATGAACAGGCTAAGCAAATAATGAAATATCTATTTAAGTTGTCAAACTTAAAATGGGTACGATATGTTGAATCCGTGGTTGAGTTATGTATGTTTGATTATGTGGTTAAAGAAATATTCTATGGCTGGATTAATAATTTCTCTTAATAATATACATCTCTTAAGCCATATCTTTTAATTTCCTTAGTATATTATTCGAAATTGTGATATTATGAGTAAAATTGTGACTCAGATATGCTGTGATCTTGGAATTAATCCTGGATATTACTGGTAAACTGTTGAAATTAAGATACGTTTAGGGAACTTCCTTTGATGTTAAAAATCTAATACGGCGGGTGATTTCCTTTTCCATCCAGTTCCAATCACGTCTTCGTCATTATATTTGTAATAATAATATAAATCCGCGATAATCTTTTGATTAAAACTGCTAATATTCTGCGCCTTCAAAAATTTATTAGACGCTTTTTGTAGTCATAATTAGATCGAAAAAATGAATCTTACCTCCAGTTTCTATCGCTAGCTCAATATAAGAGGAGACCAATTTGGAAGGACCTATAGGACGAGCTCTGAATAGCTTAGACAAATGTTTCGCCGTCTTGTAGTATCTGAAAAAATCACAAATCTCTCAAATCAGGGTTGAGAATATTTTATCTCGCTCGGTGTTATAAAACTTTTTTTAGATTTTATTGTCAAAGGTCCACTAGAAATGTTTATTATATAATTCTGTTATTTTATGTTCTGCATACGTGTGGTAGTGTGGTGGTGTGGTACAATGAGGTTTGCAGGATTTCTTCCGAATCCTATCATCAGATCAGGATTTAGTGATTGAAAGAGTTTAACCTCGGAAGCTTATAAGACGTAAGGTGGGGTGTGAAAGAGATTTTTAAAATTGGTCCGTATTTGACAACGTAATCATGTAACATACAAACAAAAAAAAAAGACAGCTGAATTGATAACCCCCTCCCCCCTTTTTTTGAAGTCGGTGAACAAGGATAAAATTAATTATTATTGCACACAAATTATACGTTTGTTTACCTGTCGTTTTCAGTCATTTCTTTTAAAGCCTTCTTAATTTTAGGAACCATATCTGGGGAAAATTCCACCTTGATTGCTCTTCCAGCTTTTACGGAATCGTCAGCATTTCTTGGCTGGTCCCCAAATACTGGTATTGCCAGCATCGGGATTCCAAAGTAAAGGGCTTCCATGTTGCTGAGTATCCCGGAATGAGACATGAAGATCTTAACATTGGGATGTGCTGTAAAAGTATTAGAGAACTATTATTATACACATATTTGGAAAGGCATTAATATTAATTTGGAAAACTACTGAACAGTGTAATTGTTTGAGAAAAGCATAAATTTTTTACTTTGTAGTTAGTAAGGAAATATTATGTGTATATGTGTATTAATAAAGTATGTATTTTAGGAACATTATTCCACTTACGTCCAACTCCTCACAAACACGTGAAAGATATCGTACCAACACACTACACTAATATTCCATACCAGTTACCACCATTAAAGTCCACCATGATTCCTTAACTGTTCTTATTCGTCTTTTCTATGATATTTATTACTAGGTATGTCATATTGTGCATACCCAAAATACTATTTTGCGGCATCCATTTTTTGATGTGGATATTTTTCGGTAGGTTTTGAATCTCTTCATCTAGCTTCCAGAGTACAGTGTAAGGTAGTGTACTAAATAAGTTGATCAAGTCTTGTTTGAGCTTTTTAGAGAGTGCCAAAGTTTTAACAACAGATCCTAAACTGAAATATATGACGCCTTGAGGTGACGAATCCAAAATTCCTTGGAGATCCTGTAAAGTTGATTTCGGAATGTTATCAGAACGCAGATCTATTCCTATACAGGGATAGTTTTTGGTCACCGGCCAAAATTTCAGATTTGCTTCAGAATCAGATAATACTTTTGATTTATTGGCGCACACTGTACAGCCGTTTGGCATGGGCTGCAATGAACTCTGTACATGAGCGTTACCTTTGAGCGTTGCCGGTCGGTCTAGTAAAAAGTCGATTTCAAATATATTTCTATTTTACTGTAACTTACAGAAATAACCTAATAAAACTGTTTAAGCTTCCCAAAGTATGAATGGAAAATTTAAATCTGTAGTTTTTATTAAAATTAATCATTGACCATAAAACAATTGATAAGAGTACATAAGTCTGTTAATCTAATCGTTTGATAAAAAAACTGCTTAAAATAAAGATACAAGCAGTTACAATTTAGGCGGATGCGAAAAACTCAGCTGTTTAGAGGTCGATACACTCTTTGGGTGCGAATGATCGTGTGCGATTTACAGACCATTTCAAATCGATTTTTATTTAATGAAACATTAAAATTAGATGATACAATTTAAAACACATTCTTGAATTGGCTGTTACTTTAGGCCGGTGACCAAAACCTAAACCGGAATAATTTGATTATTCAATATAAAATGTAATTTAATTTTGAGCTAGAGAATATTTTACTTAAAAAAATCGGGGATTACAGTTTATTGATGATTAACTAAAATTCCAGTTCACAATTCGCTTCAAACAATATGTATCTGAAACATGCGAAAACTCGATTTTCAAAACCCATATGACACTGAACCCTTTTGAAACTTTTCAATTCTCAAGGCAAGTTAAAGACATAATTTAAGACATACCTTCGGTAAAGGTGGCACATCCTCATCTATGTGATATCCCCCCACTTCCACAACATTTGGTGGCAAGCTCTGAGCTGCAGCGAACGATGGATGGGAATTTACGAGCAGTATAGATATGTTATGTAATGCAGCTGAGAAGGGTGGCAGTTGGACCCCTCTGGCCTTTGCTAAAGGAGTGAAATATGCTTTGTAGAGCGCTTCATTAGCAAAACTTTCTATCCTAAAAATATAACTTGTCTGATAAAGATCACATCAGATGTTATAATATATCTATATATTCTATATTATCATTATAAAGAGAGAATGTTTCTAAAATCCTTTGTTAGTAGGCGGTGATCTTCGCTAAGGGTCAATTCACACCAAAAGCGCGGCGAAGGGCAGCGAAACGGAGCGCAGTTTATGTGTCATATGAATTTCAACTTTATAATAATTGCTATAATACTTATTGTTGCATGAGAAACTCGAACGAGACGCGCGGATTCCCGCGAATGCTCGACCAGTCGCTGGAATCCGCGCGGAATTCGCGAGAATTCGATAATAACTATTATAGCAATGAAAATAAAGTTTAAATTCATATGTCACTGAAAGTGCGCTCCGGTTCGCTACCCTTCGCCGCGCTTTTGGTGTGAATTGACCCTAATGCTGATCTGATCATGAAAATCATTTTACTAATATGGCTATATTGTTTAGTAGTAACATTTTATTATGATTGAAGAAATTTCATTATCACACGGTACTGTCGAAATAAATAAACACTAGTTTTATTATTGGCAAAAATATTTTACCAATTATCCAATCTGAAAAACCAATGTATCAGAGTATTCACTAGTCGCTCTGGGAAGCTCATGGGTAAACTGAAGTTTGTCATCACCAGGGGTATGGTCGAGATAGATTTGGCGGTATCCACGAGAGCCTCCAAGTGAGGATGTATTGCAATACCGCTGATGAGAATCCATGGCGCTTGTTGGATAGCTGCATACCTGAAAAAAAATATAAATTTATAAGAATATGGACTAAGGCTATGCGTAGAAAATTGTTTTTTAATTAGTTAGTAATTTGTGAGTTAATTAGGTGCTTTGACGCAAAATCGCATGTCCAAAAGTGTACCTACAATTACCTATACTGTTATTAAATCCATAGTAAAAATGACTACGCCATTTTCATACCGTGTCGCAATTTAGGCACAGGTAGGTAAGGTGGTATCGCATTTGTATATCCTTATTAGATATATTAAAAAAACAATAACAGATTTGATTCACAAATAATATCAAATCAAGGGACGCTCTCGGAGTGATGCTCACCAAATTAGGCTTATGGTATGAATAAGAAGGCAATTACAATTTGATACATACCCAGCTTCCATATCGTTCATAAACCATTCGCTGATCACAGCGTCAAACTGTTCATTTACGATGACTTTCCTTACAGCAGAATGATTGAGCGTCGCCAGGGACATGTTTCTCGTTAGCATTTTTAATTCCGTCAAACCTTTAATGACCCGGCCTAGGGCTGTAAAAATCCATCGTCATGACATTGTCGGATTGGACATCTTTTTGCAGTTCTCGGTATGAAATGATAAAAAAAATATCAAAGCTTTCTACGTGGACTTACTTACTTGCTTATGTTATAATAAGTTATAAACGAATTTCGTCTCATCAAGAATAAAATCTAAACCAAATTGTCTGCGCAGAACATACAGTGTGCAAAAGAGTGCTCATATTCTCACATTCCGATCGTACGGTAATCCGACACGACCGGAGCGAAATCAGGCTCGGGACTGATGGCTTAACTCTTATGGACTTATAATGTCCTACGGCATCAACGTAGTCAGCTAGTCTCTACAATCAAAAATACAAACAAAACACCAATACTCACATCCAGCCCCCTTCCGTATAGAGCTGACATCGACTATGGTTAAATTCCTGGGTGAGTTTTTATCTGGAAATGCCGTAACCCAAGTTACCTGGAATTTGATGCATAAAATATTAATGCAAAACTATCTTTCTATTGAGCGCTAGAGACCTTTCGGCTCCTCATACTTAGGTCACCAAGCGGTTCGCGGCGTGTAGTAACATTCAGCCTGTAACAGACGGACACTACCTACGCGTAGCTATCGACGCGAGAGTCCACTGTGGATTTTTATGGATAAAAAATCATTATTTAAGGGATTTTAATGCAGTCGCATAACTTTATCGCTCGGGACCACTGGAATATTAATCGGTGAAGCATGCAGCATATTATACCTGTAAGCGATAGTTGACTGTATGTTGACTGACACTAATAGACGATCTCAATTAAATCGTACTACGCGTACATATTTGATTTTGGAACAATAAAGGCGGTTGTTGATGAGTAATCAAACTGATAATGGCGACCGTGGTCATCAAATAGTTGATTTAAACTCTTGTATTATTTATTATGAGAATCTCAATTTCCAACATCCCCGAGTCCCAACATTTTATTGATTAAACTTCATTGAAGATGGAGCATGTCTTATTTGCTAATCTAAGAATGGAAAATAGTATTCGGTGATGGACTAGTGTATAGACAAGACGCGCTTTTTTGGGTCCCTAAGTCTCCGGTATTTTTTTAAGTTTTCACTTCTTTCATACTCCTATATTATCACTGTTTTTTTTTAAATTTTTAAGCACCCCAATATCGTTTCGGACATAAGTGAAACTGGTAAAGCAGGCTACAGGTGAGCTCGCGGTGTTGGCGTTTTACTGAACAGCGGCCCGTCATAATAATAATAATAATAATAATATTTGTGGACTTTTACACACCACGTTAGTCTAGCCCCGTGCTAAGTACCGTAAGGACTTGTGTTACCGGTACTAGACAACGGAAATATATTTAATATGTTTTTATAAATTTAAGAAATATTATGTATTTAAGATTTTTATTATAGAAATACATATAATACATAGATAAACATCCATGACCTAGGCGAGATTCGAACCCGCGACCCCTGGCGCTACATGCTCAACTTATCCGAGCCCTGTACCACTGCGCCAGCCTGGTCGTCAATTTATCATATTTATCTATAATTAAATAATATGTCGTATACGAACCTCGTGATTATTTTTCAACAGTGACCTCACGATTCCCTTCCCTAAATGATAATGACTCTTGGAGGGTAAGGGGTTCAGTAACAGTATCTTGTAGGCGGAGGCGGCCCATAGCATGGACATCAAGCAGAGAAGCAACTTCATTCTGTAACTTCATCAACATTGATGTTATTTTTTATAATTATTTATTGTAACAAATTAAGGACACTTTGTTAATGTTTTAATTATTTTTATTCTTTACGCCTTCTTCCTTTTCGCTACGCCTCGCGGTTTCGTGTAAAATCTGTACTCCGACAACCATTTATTTTAGTAGTATCACTCAGTATAAAAGGTTCCATATTCTTTGTCTATGTCGAATTCAACAAAATCTATTTTGTGTGGAAAAGTATCGTCATGAACATTTGCATGTATAGCTTCAGTACGATTACTCAGGAGGAAAGAGGTTGTGCAGTACAACGGCGTTTCTGAAAAGACTTAAATTAAGTGGTGGTGCCATCCTGAATTGCACCCGAGTTGAGCCAGCACGGCCTTCGCGGTGTTGCTCGCATGAGAGCTTCGTAAAGTGACAGTTATACTGTAGTCTTTCGTGCGGTGTGCGAGTGTCCGGGTCCCACGGGCGGAGAAGCAGGGAAGAAGGATGGAGGGCAACGCATATGCAAAGCCTTTATGCCAATGTGTACGGGTCGCATCAGTAGTCATCAACAGGTTTAATCAGTGGACTACTTCCTATACTAGGTATAGAATAAAAAAGGATTTCATTTTAGAATGGCAATTTCTGTCGATGAACACTCCGGATATATGTAATTATCTTTTGATTATGAATATGCTGGGCGTAAATACCCACGTGCTATACATACATCTAACCGGCAGATTTATCTGTAAAGAATTACATTTCAAGGCCGTTTAGTCGACGCACATTAAGTCGTTTGTTACACCTCCAAGGTAAAATAAAATCTATTAATAGATGTTCTGAACCAAATGACTGCCATCTAGTATCCAACAGTGTATTTAATATTGTAATACCGGTGCGGGCCGCGTGAGGCCGCGTCGGTCGCTGCCGCGCTGTTGCGACGCGTGAGTTTAAGAGCGGCCATTGTTGTTGAATCTCTTGAGAGATCGGCGCGTAGTTAATTGTTTACGCCTTTTTGTTTTACGCCTTGTTTGATGCCGCTGAGAGCGGACGCGTACATAATTTAAGACTTGAGTTTATGATTGCTAAGTTAAGTTAAGTGTTGGTTCCCCTTTTGATATTATCGGGAGTGTAAATTAATTGACTAACTAAATGAACTTGTGATTGATTTGTGTTTGTGTAAAAGTACGAAAGTACGAAAATTTTGCAAATCACCATGACAAATAAAATATAATTAATGCGATGTCGTAATACGATGTTATGTTATAATTACGGAGATCCAAACATAAATAATTGTCTGTTTGTGATTCTGTTGTCAAGTTTATAAGAACTGAAATAAAAATTCAAAATATAAAATTTTGAAAAAGCGGTAATATTGATGATACCGTACGCAAAGGCTGCGTAGCTCTATATGCATAGGCACCCCAGCCTGATGTTAAATAGCCCTCTCTCAGTATATGTATATGATCTATATAGCCTTCCTTGATAAACATACTAGGTATTTAATTAACACTGAAGGAATTTTATAATTCGGACCAGTAACCCTAAATATTAGCGTTCAACCAAACTAATAAACTCTTCAGCTTAATAATATTAGTATAGATTGTGGTTAAATATCATTAAACGGTGATGTTAAAAGGCTTGATGTAATTCAAACTAGAGTCAAAAATCAACAAGTGTTCAGATCTTTATAAAATGGCGCCAAGTATACTTACATAAATTGAAACACACTTTACTGTATGACAACTCTGAATGAGATTTTTCTAACTATATCTGTCTAATGTGTTGTGTTATCAGTTCATTAGGATTCCTCGGAAAATTAAAAAAAACGTTAAACCTTCTTCTTCAGCGACGGACGACCCAGAACCTACCTACCCTGGATCGATAAAAATGTATTTTCTGTTCAACAGTTGTGATCGTCTGATCACTGGGAATTCAAAATATTTTGCAGTCTTTCTATAATAGCGGAAAGTACTTTTTAGAATCTCAGGCATGTTGAATCTTAAAACTGATATTGCACCTATACGTGCCGAACTAATAAATATCTACTACATCCTATCCTACGAATATTATAAATGCGAAAATTTGTATGTTTGTTTGTTTGTTTGTCACTCC
>LUGF01019250.1:191835-210449 GCA_001625245.1 Calycopis cecrops | reverse complement strand
CGTCTGATCGCTGAGAATTCAAAATATTTTGCAGTCTTTCTATAATAGCGGAAAGTATTTTTTAGAATCTCAGGCACAGTGAATTTTAAAACTGATATTGCACCTATACGTGCCGAACTAATAAATATCTACTACATCCTATCCTACGAATATTATAAATGCGAAAATTTGTATGTTTGTTTGTTTGTTTGTCACTCCTTTACGCAAAAACTGCTGAACCGATTTTCATGAAATTTGATACATAGAGGGTAACTGAGATTAACACAGGAAAGTTTTTTCCCGAAAAAATGTTTCTATGGGATGCCATGGGATAATTTTATATTTTCCACGAGATCGAAATTTACGCGGATAAAAGCGCGGGGCGCAGCTAGGTACATATATTTTTAAATAGTCTTTACTAGCTTTTATTTAATATTCATATTGTTGAGGTAAGAAAAAAAATTCCCCGCCTTTTTTATTTGCGGCTATTTGCTATTTCGAATTTCATCACAATCGCAGATTAATAAAAAAAAAATTTTTTTTCGTATGTTTGTGTTACTAGTTTTGTATAGAAGAAATATAATACTAGCGAATCTCGAATAATCTCCGCCTGTAGAGAATTGAATCCTCCAAAACTGGCTTTATTACAAACGCAAGACAAGATATGCCACAAAAACTAACCTTGACCTTTACTAATTTAGTGGTCATTCACAGTGTGCACAAAAAAGTAATCCAAATCTTACTTTAGCAGGTTACAGATTTGAACGTACGTTAGCGTTTAACCTTGACCAAGTAGGTACGATGCGAATAGATGTGAAAGACTTTTAGACCATAATATAGACCGGAGATAAGATCATTAAATTAAACCTTTATACAAAAATATATCCCCAATAATGATGGAAAAGGAACCACGATTAAAAAGGAGCAAATTTCCACATATAAAAGAATTCCGAAAATAGAATACACGGTTTTGTCATAACACAATAAACGGAATGGCGTTGCTCAGTCTGTACCTATTATTATTAGAAAGAGAAAAACCTTTTTTGGCTTTTTTTGTATCGAATAGGCTCCACAACTTCGGCACCGATTTTAACGTTTCTTGCACTAATAGAAATGCACATCTTTAAATATTGATCTCTGCTAGTCTATACTAATAGTATAAAAAAATACTAGTAATATAAAGCTGAAGAGTTTGTTTGTTTGTCTGTTTGAACGCGCTTATCTCTGGAATTACTGGTCCGATTTGAAATATTCTTTCAGTAATAGTTAGTCCATTTTGCGAGGAAGGCCTACTAAAAAAATTTCATAAACGAAGTTGCGGGCGTCTGCTAGGTTCTTATAAAAATAATATATTATAACTAGTTATCATTTTAAAGGACAGTAGGAGGCTTACACGATACCGGCGTAAAGTGACAGCTATGCTGTCGCGTTTCGTGCGGTGTAAGTCACCGGTAGCCCATTTGTATAACGCGCTTCGTATATCATAAATCATAATTATGTTTATTCTTAGACATAATCTGCGGAACTCTGTCATGTGCTTGTTCATATCACACTTGTCTCGTTTTGTATTACCTTTTGATGGATATAACTCATTACAGGTTATCTTATCAAACGATTCACGAAGACATATTTTCAAAATCACTCGTTATTGCATTTTTTCCATTACACAACGTAAATACAAATTTATGTAACATTCGCAATCAGGTACTCCCTCAATGGGAGCGAACGTTCATTATATGATTTTACAAAAATATACAAATCATTATTTAATTGATAAATTAATTATTTATTAATTTTACAAAATAATTATTTTGTAAAATATAATTGAAGGCATATCATTGAAGTCTATTTTATTATTTCGTTAATCTTTATTTATAATAATGATAGTTAATTTTTTCGTGTTTATTACATTTCGAAACCTTTAATGAAACTTTCTTAGGGCATTTTAAGAAGGCCCGGGTATGTTCCTAGTTTAAAATCTATGTATTTACTATTTAGTATTTATGATGTTCCAAGTGGGCCTGGCCATGGGCCCGCTTTGGATGCGAGTGGGGTGAGGGGCTCGGAATTTTTCTGATCTCTGCAGCCAGTAGGGGTCGCTAGAGGAGAGGTGCCTCCGCGTGTTGTGGCCGAGCGCCGCGTCTCTCGCGACCGAACGGGGGCGCACCATCATATACGCGGTTGGGCCGCAGAGGAAGAGGAGGATGCGGTGTAAAATGCCCGTGCCGGATATTATTATCTCGGTGGTAGGCTTATTTAAACAGTCTACGGAAAGTTTAGATGGGTCTATGACCACAAAAATCCGCCTATTGTTAGATAGTGGTTGCCAAATATCTAAATGAGTTGTAATGAATTTAGTTTGACATATATGCGGTACAATATTGTAAACCTTAGAGATTATCTCCGACTCACAGGTCGGATTTTTAAAGCTAGAATAAACAATTAAATCACTACAAATAAATTCTAAATTACTTATTGACTTACAGTTAAAAAACGAGTTAAACATGCTATAATATGATCTATTCCTAGTTATGGCTATGTATTTATTTGATGGTATTATAGTTGTATATATATTTTGGTCTACCATTACAGGATATGGAGTACTGTGATACATATAGTAATAGCCAGTGCCCACTAATGGGATTCTTAGTACAAAAACTATTTTGTTATCGTGGTAGTATGTTGATATTTCAGAGACATTCATTAAGATGTATATATTTTCTAAAGACAGAGTTAAAGGCAGTTGATGGTTTTCTAACATTGACCTATAATTTTCAACTAATTCTGTGAATAATTGTCTCGGGGTTACTATTGAGGGATATAAAATGTTGGTTTTACTAAACATAATTCCATTATTTACGACGACCGGCTGGCGCAGTGGTACAGGGCTCGGATAAGCGGAGCATGTTGCGCCAGGGGTCGCGGGTTCGAATCCCGCCTAGGTCATGGATGCTTATCTATGTATTATATGTATTTCTATAATAAAAATCTTAAATATATAAAATTTCTTAAATTTATAAAAACATATTAAATATATTCCGTTGTCTAGTACCCGTAACACAAGTCCTTACGGTACTTAGCACGGGGCTAGGCTAACGTGGTGTGTAAAGTCCACAGATATTTATTTATTATTATTTATTTATTTATTAAGTCTTCAATCTTAAATGACAATGTTAATAGGGTGCTTTCCAAAATATTCATAATTTTTAATAATTCAGAGTTTATTAATAATTGGTCGGTGACATTATTTAATGACAAGGTTAAAGTATCAATAGCGCTATTCAACTGTTGTTCGTGAATACTGATTTGGTTAACAGTTTCTTTTAATGTATTAAGCGTTGAGGTGGTGACAATAATATTTTGTTTAACTAGGTTTGCTAGTTGAGATTGATCTTTTTCTATGAGTTGAATGGCGTTACTGTAGCGGATGGCATCATTTTCATCTATCGTCCCAAATATATGCTTAAATACTGTGCCAACCCCGGCAAACCAGGCCGACCTCTTGGACCTAGATTCAATTAAATGTGAGACAGAATCAAAGTCTCGGATTATGTCCTTATATCTTACTGACAATGGTTGTAGTAAGTTGATACATTCGCTATCGGAGTACAATTTGCTTTGTCTGCATAATACTTAGAGCTGCCTATTACACCGTTCAAGTTATTAATATGTTGTTGAATATATGAAATATCTATCGGAGTAATTACATTGAGATATCCGTTCACTAATTTAAGGAATTTAATTGTGCGAAAGACAGAGAACTGTAAAGTAAATTTTCTTATTTATTATATTGCTTATATACTAAGCTATTTATACTATAACTATTTTTATCTTAAATCTATTAAACTAATCTAACTATATTATTTTATAACTAATGTTTAGGGTTGGCAAGTACATATAACTTGCGATTGACGTAGTGGAAGCTATTTCTATATGTTTATTACTTACTTATTAACTATAGCGATGAATTAATAGAATATATTATCTTTTATAATATGTTAGATAATATGTGTAAAAAAAAAGGAAAAATGTAAAATTAAAATTAAAAAGAAAAAATGAAAATTTATATAGATATACTTTTTTTTTATTTATTAGGAATCGCGACGACGCGACGACCTAATTTAATCTCATCAAAGTGATGAATCACTTGACGTCGATTTATCAACAATGTTAGGCTGTTTCTACCGTTTATTTTTATTACATTATAAGGGCCTTTCCAAATCGGTGATAAGGCCTTTCGCAAACGAAGGTGGCTTTTTAAATATATTACCGATATTATATTTTACAGATTTACTATGGGAATCATAATAAAGTTTTGATGTTTGTTTTGATTTGTTAATATGTTCAATAGCTTTCTCACGTGTCACTTTAAATCTATGTTGTATCATTTTAATATATTCCGGGTAGGTAACATTAGAAGCAGGCTCATATATAGAATTAGGGAGTATGGGCTTGTGGCCAAACAGCAATTCGTAGGGTGTGTAATTTGTAGTAGAGTGTATTGATGTGTTGTATGCAAGCATAGCTGTGTAGACATACTTTGGCCAGTTGTCCTGGCTTTCGGATACATAAGATTTTAAATATTCTTTTTGTGTTGAATGGCTACGCTCTAGTGCCCCCTGAGTCTGTGGGTGGTAAGGGGAAGACCACAACTATTTAATTTTGAGGAATTTGCATACATTCTTAAACATTTCCGCTGTGAAGTTGGTGCCTTGCTCCGTGAGAATAGTCCGTGGGATCCCAAACATAGATATAAAGTGAATTAGACAGTCGGCAGTTTCCTCGGCAGTGCGAGTAGGATAGGCTGATGAAAATTTGGTAAGATGGTCTTGAAGAGTCAGGATGTATTTCAATTTTGCAGGTCCGGATTCAGGGAGAGGACCGACTATATCAAGAGATAATCTCTGAAATGGAGTTGTTGAAGTTGTTGTTATTTGCATAGGCGCTCTGTTTATTTTCCGAAAGGCTTTATTTGTTTGGCAGGAATTGCAATTTTTTACGTAGGTTTCTATTTCCTGTCTCATGTTTTTCCAGTAATATTGCTCACGGATTTTATTGAACATTCTATTAGAACCTAAGTGTCCTGCTACAGGGATATCGTGATTTTCGCGGAGTATCTTTTGGATTTCATAAGGAGTTGGGTAATATATTTGGTTGCGGTAGATATTAATTTCAATGCCCGTGTTGTGGAATAGATGTGCTAACATGTTATAGATTTTAATATACATATATGTTTGTCAAATGGGTTTTTAAAATCAGTGATGCTTATTTTGTCCACAGAGTCTAACTCGACTATTAAATGATTTCTAATCGTTTTCAAGGATTCAAAAATGTCGTTGTAAGAACATCTATCAGTCATGTAATTTAGGAAACAGAAAATAATATAATTTGTCGTTATGTGTGATGGATTTATATGATATTATGGTGCTTTCAGAATTTATAAAAGAATCTGAGTCGGATAAATTAGATAATATTTCTTCAATGTATGGGACAGATTCGTCAAGGTCAAGGGACGTAGGGAATTATTTTATTTTTACTTTTTAATAAGTTATCACAATACTCATTAATTACTGTATTATATTCGACGGATGACGGAGTTTTTAAGAATTGTGAATATGTTTCATCAACATTAAACGGATAATTGGTTATCGGGTCAGGTTCTATAAGTGGATCTTGATTTGTATTTGTCGGAAGTTGTTCATTATTTTCAATTTCACTATTCGGTTTGGGTAAAGACTTTCAGGAAGAGTAGGATTTTGATTTTCAAGAATTGGCTCAGGATTCATTACTGGATCAGGTATGGTATCTGACCTGGAGGGTGATAAAGGGCTGAAACCCGGCATGTTATCACTGAAAGGATTAAAATCTAGTAATCCTAAGTCAGTTAAATCATTGTTAGGTTGGTTTTCGGGATTTTCAGGATATAATGGATTAACTGGATAGCGGGAAAGTGCGTCGGCTGCTGAATTTAATCTTCCTTTACGATAAACTATATCATATTCGTATTCTAGAAGTTGTAGACGCCAGCGTTGTAATTTGCTGCTGGGGTCTGTGTGGTTGAATAGCCATTTCAGTGGTCGATGGTTTGTAACCACCGTGAATCTACGGCCAAACAGGTATGGTCTGAAGGTTTTGCATCCCCAGACAATGGCCAGCAACTCTTTTTCGGTTGTGCTATAGTTAGTTTCGCACTTATTTAGAGTTCTAGATGCATACGCTATAGGATGATCTTTTCCGATCGGACCTTGGGAAAGGATGGCTGATATGGCATGATTTGACGCGTCACAAGTAAGACTAAAAGATTTAGTGAAATCTGGGTATATGAGTACAGGAGCAGAGACAAGTTTATCTTTTAGGGATTCAAATGCCAGTTGCTGTTTATTAGTCCAGTCAAAAGGCACGTCCTTTTTCAGGAGTGAAGTGAGGGGTTTAGACAATTTTGAGAATTCCGGGATGAACCGTCGATAATATAAGCCCAAGGAATGATTTAATGTCTTTGCAACATTTTGGAGTCGGAAATTCTTCTACGGCCTTGACTTTATTGGGATCTGGTTTTAGCCCATTTTCGGTTATAACATGCCCTATGACCAACTTCCTTTCTTAAAAATTCGCACTTATCAGGTTGTAATTTGAGATCAAAAGAGCGAAGTTTTTGGAAAATTGAATTCAAATTTAGTATATGAGATGGTAGGTCGTGAGAATAGATTACTATATCGTCTAGATATACAAAACAGCGCTCTCCTTGAAAGCCAGTGAGCTCGTTATTCATTAAACGCTGAAAAGTGAATGGGGCATTTTTTAACCCGAAGGGCATCCTTGTAAATTCAAAGTGCCCTTGAGGAACACTGAATGCTGCCTTGAAAGCGTCTTGGGGCGCCATTTTTATTTGATGAAACCCTAAGAAAATTGCTCAAGGGTTGAAAAATACTTTAAGTTGCCAAGTTGATCTGAAATTTCGACAATATTCGGAATGGGATAGGTTTCGCCGATAGTAATATCATTAAGTTTTCTGTAATCTATTACTATGCGCCATTTCTTAAGGCCAGAAGCATCTTTTTTTTTAAGCACGATCCATATAGGAGAGGACCAAGGAGAAAAAGAAGGTTGTATTATATATCTATTTTGATCAAGCATTTTATTTATTTGGGATTTTACTTCTTGCTTATGAATTTCAGGAAATCGGTATGATTTTACATTAATTGGTTGGTCTGATGAGGTTCGGATTTCATGTTGGAGAGCGTCAGTTGAGGTAAGTACATCATTTGGTAAATGAAAAATATCAGAGAACTTAGAGCAAGTATCAAAAAGGACCTGACAGTTCCTCGGAATTTAAATGTGAAACGCGGAGAAGCTTAAGGACTTCATTAGTTCTGGATAGACAAGTTTTATTCTCATTATAAGGGATATAATATGATTCATAATCTATTGGATATAAAGGAAGTTGGAGGTTAGAGTTTAAGGTAACTGGACATTGGGATGTATTTAGAACAGTAATATTTACGCGTTTGTTTTCTTTTACTTTTACTAGGCAATTTGCCATCAGGAGGTTGTCTTTTATGTGTTGGTCAAGGATAAGACCCTCTTTCAATTCGGGATTTTTGACAGTACTCTCTATCATAATTTCGGAACGAGGTGGAATTTGATAGGTAGGGTCAGAAAAATAAAGTTTGATTTTATTATTTCTTAAATTTAGAGTTTGTCTATTATAGTCTAATGAACATTGGAAAAACGTGAGTAGATCATTTCCAATTATGCCATCGTATGGTAGGTTTATATCATTGATAATGTGGAAATTAAATGAGGTGGATTCTTTGCCAAATATTAATTGTAGATCGAAATCACCCAGTCTTAACTTATTAAACTTAAACTATTAATCCCTTTTAATTTATTTATGTTACCTTTGAGGTTCAGGTTGGAATATGACGTGATGGATAATTTTTTTACGAGGCATATTGAGGAGCCAGTATCTACAAGGAATCGTATTGGTTTATCGGATATGGATGTTCGGATAAGGATATTTGGTAGAGATATTTTATTTTGGATGCAAGTTATTTCATATATCTGTTCAGAAAGATTAGTTTTAAGGTTATCGGTTTGTTTAATGTCATTTTTTGGGTATAGGATTTCGGACTCTTGCTTGGGGCTGGTTACCCGTGTGATCCTTGGATATAGAATTTTGGACTCTTGCTTTGGGCTGTTTACCCGTGTGGTCCTTGGATATAGAATTGGTGTCATTATGCCTTTAGGATTCGGATAAGGGTTGGTGTTTGGGTCCCACGAGACACCTCCGTGGACCCACTACTCGTTTAAATCGTAATTGTCGCATTCATTGTGGTCTTGTGCACTAGTTGAGGGTTGAGGTTCAGACTCATGGATGTCTTCACTGTTTACGACACAGTTTATTCGAGTAGGTTTAAGGTCCTGTTTGTTGTAACAAAATTGAGGTCCTTGCGGGATCTGGAATCTATTATTATTATATTCACGTTTTCGGCATACTTCTATAGTATGTCCTAGTGTTTTGCAATATCGGCAGAATGCTCTATTACGGTCATTTTGCCTATTTGGTTGTGGTCTAAAATTATTATTTGAATTGGGTGGTTTGAATGAAAAATTCTTTTGTACTTGTCGTGGTGTATATGTGTTGTTACGTTTGTTCAATATGTTTTGGATTTTCTCTTCCGAAATTGCTAGATTTATGGCCTCATTTAAGTTATTCGGTTCATTACACCTAACGATATTTGAGATTTCTGGCCTTAGGCCAATTAAAAAGGTACGTAGGGCCAAATCTTCCATGGCGCCTGTACGCCCGACTAGCTCTGACTTCTTTTTATTAGATACAGTTACTTCGGTTAGCGATTTCGAGAAGTAAGTTTCTATTCTTAACGCAAATTGACTAACAGGTTCATTGGATTGCTTACATGCTTGTAGGTCAGTCAGTAGGTGGGTATAGTGTTTACGTTCTCCAAAATGTGTGGCCAAAAAGGTGCTTAATTGTTCCCAGGATTCGAATTCTTTTATTGAACAGGCTGACTCGGCCTTACCCTCTAATTGAGACAAAATATATTTAAATAGTATTGATTTTTGGTTAGTCGAAGCTAGTTCTATTGCGTTATTGCAATGAGTGAGAAAAGAGTTTAATTTCTCCCTTGTTCCGTCAAAGGGTGTAACAAATTTAAATAATGTGCTGATGTCAACATCGTTTCTTTCTTGTTTTACTTGAGACTCCTTAGACATTTTGAATTTACTTTAAAAAGAAAATAAATTATAAGAAATATAAATATGAAGAATGTATCGGTGTAATGAGCGGCCGCTTAAGTATGACTAATATGATATTGATTATGGTTACGTTTGGAACACTGACACACACTAATTGTATTTATAGTTTCATTTCACTTTCACTTAATTAAGGATCTTAGGTGCACTTACAGGAACACGTAGAGATGGATGAAAACACGCAGGATCACAAAAACATAGTGTCGTCACGTAGCGTTGTGATGATGCTCGGCCACCTTTTTGGTGCCGACTGGAACAGTCACAGGATACTCCGGAATATGGCGTCTTTTCAGATTTTGATTTGGGATTTTGTTTTTCTTAGGTTATAGTCACCAGGATAATGCGGTGATGCTTGAATGAGTTTGTATATTGCACTGACACTTTAACTTCGTCGCACACTCGGAAGGTTATTTAGTTGTTTGCCCGGATGTAGGACGTACGAGGGATATCTTCACCGTCGGTATCCCACCGCTGCCACCAAATTGTTATAAGGGTTTTCCAAAAAAAGTTTAAAAAAAAAGGAAAATTAATATTACACACTTTAATTAACGTTACAATAATTGGGCAAGGATGAGTGGCAAGTGTCACGCGCGGATGTCAGTCTCAAAGTGAGGTCTGGTACTATAAGCTTAGCATTAGAACTGTCAGAAGTGCTGACTAGGTTGGGTTATGAGGTGGTGAGCGCTATTACATACATAAGGTGTATATAACAGAACGAACCAGTCAGCGAACGCAGTGATGGCTCTCTGAAGCTTGGGATGTTGTAAAAATAATTATCCAATCTGTCTTCGCCTCATATGTAATAACAATATAAAAATGCGATAAATCAAAACACAAAAATCGCTTTTCAATTTCCACACTATTTATTAGACCCTTTTTGTAGACCTAATTAGATCGAAAAAAAAAACCTTACCTCTAGTCTCTATCGCTAGCTCAATATAAGAGGAGACCAATTTGGAAGGACCTATAGGACGAGCTCTATGAAGAAGGCCTATGTCTAGCAGCGGATGTTCTCTGGCTGATGATGGTGATTATTTCTCATCTTGATGGTGTCTCACTTTTTCACTATGAGCAGTATGAATCTCGAAATTTATAAAAACATAGTTATCTAATTAAATTCATCTTATATCATATAGAAGTTAAGTTATTGATACCGAGATCAATATTTTGATCAAGAAAGAGACTTAAATATCACCGTGACACATAAGAAATTGGACTGCATTTTGGCTATGTAAAATGTCTATTGGCGCATGAGTTACAAATATAACCAACAACATAAAAAAGATGAAAAAAATACCAAGAAGTTTCACAATTGTTCAATAGTATTCCAAATGTCTAATAAAGAATGTTTAGAAAGATGATATTTAGTATTTATTCATGTTTTTTTTTATATTTTTTCACTACAACCCAACGAGACGATTCCGTAAAAGCCAGAAATGCAATTAAGGCGGATTTTTCGCCAGATCCAGTCCCTAAAATAACAAAGACTCTAAAAGAAATAAATATCCAAACAAAAGCATATTTTTTAAGCAACAGAAAACACTTATATTTCTGTCATTCTCTGTGTCTAATAGTCCGAGAACAGCTCTAATTGTCCGAGGAAAAGTCAATAAAAATCTGAATTCGTCTTTGTTATCAGTTTAATTCCATCAACTACTAAAGTTTGTCCACTACACAGTGATCTTGGCTCTGGCTGTCTGTTTGCCTTTTTTTAATTATCAAACATCACTTTTTCTTTTTGTTTTTATCGACACTTTTATCCTTGCTAGATTTCGTGAAACACGTCCTGGCTATCCTGAACAGCTTCTTACAGACGTAGTATAGTATGATTAAGATCGCGAGCACTGCGGCCATTACGTCGATATTCTGGACTTCATACCAATTGTACAGCAAAGCTTTTGATCTTAAGTGGACAGCGCCTGAAATACATAGTGATATAAGAATTACTAAATTATTAAACATTGTGGACAAATGAGTAAAAATATCGGCTTAGCTGCGTTTCTAGAGTAATAAAATGGTACTAATTAAACAGACTTCTTTTAATATCATTATTGGAATCTGAAAATGTAGGTTGCTTCTTAATAACTAAGTCAGCCACAATCTTGTGAGTGAAGTAATAGATGATGATGAAATCTCTCGAGTGATGATTATTAGTGTCTATATACTAGTGGAATATGAAGGCAAGTGTTTTGAGTGCAATAAAAAAATAATCTAATCACGATGGCTTAGGCTAAAGCTCCGTCACGCTTCGCTCCCGCCTAAACCATCAAACCTTAACAAATTTTGGATCTACTGACATACGCTCTCGCTCATTATTTCAAAACTGTGGATTTTGAAATGAACAGGCTAAGCAAGTAATGAAATATCTATTTAAGTTGTCAAACTTAAAATGGGTATGATATGTTGAATCCGTGGCTGAGTTATGTGTGTTTGATTATGAGACTAAAGAAATATTCTTTGGCTGGATTACATATATCTCTTAATGAAATATCTCTCTTAATACTTGTTTGAGACTTTCGCGTTTGTTACATATATTGTGGTTATTTTACGGGTTTTAACATGGAGTCGGCTCGTGACCACGGCTGGTGTAACCCAGTCGAAACGTCGAGCAAAGGTATATGTTTTAACTAGTACCTTTAATAAGTTTTATCGTGTTAAAACCCGTAAAATAACCACAATACCTCTCTTAAGTCACATCTTTTAATTTCCTTAGTACCTATATTATTTGAAATTGTGATATTATGAGTTAAATTGTGACTCAGATATGCTGTGATCTTGGAATTAATCCTGGATATTACTAGTAGTACTGTAAACAGTTGAAATTAAGATACGTTTAGGGAACTTCCTTTGATGTTAAAAATCTAATACGGCGGGTGATTTCCTTTTCCATCCAGTTCCAATCACGTCTTCGTCATTATATTTGTAATAATAAGTAATATAAATCCGCGATAATCTTTTGATTAAAACTGCTAATATTCTGCGCCTTCAAAAATTTATTAGACGCTTTTTGTAGTCCTAATTAGATCGAAAAAATGAATCTTACCTCCAGTTTCTATCGCTAGCTCAATATAAGAGGAGACCAATTTGGAAGGACCTATAGGACGAGCTCTGAATAGCTTAGACAAATGTTTCGCCGTCTTGTAGTATCTGAAAAATCACAAATCTCATAAATCAGGGTTGAGAATATTTTATCTCGCTCGGTGTTATAAAACTTTTTTTAGATTTTATTATCAACGGTCCACTAGAAATGTTTATTAAATAATTCTGTTATTTTATGTTCTGCATACGTGTGGTAGTGTGGTGGTATGGTACAATGAGGTTTGCAGGATTTCTCCCGAATCCTATCATCAGATCAGGATTTAGTGATTTAGAGAGGAGAGAAGAGAAGGGAAGAGTTTAACCTCGGAAGCTTATAAAGACGTATAGTATAGGTGGGGTGTGAAAGAGATTTTTAAAATTGGTCCGTATTTGACAACGTAATCATGTAACATACAAACAAAAAAAAGACAGCTGAATTGATAACCTCCCCTCCCTTTTTTTAAAGTCGGTGAGCAAGGATAAAATTGATTTACAATTATAAAACACAAATTATACGTTTGTTTACCTGTCGTTTTCAGTCATTTCTTTTAAAGCCTTCTTAATTTTAGGAACCATATCTGGGGAAAATTCCACCCTGATTGCTCTTCCAGCTTTTACGGAATCTGCAGCATTTCTTGGCTGGTCCCCAAATACTGGTATTGCCAGCATCGGGATTCCAAAGTAAAGGGCTTCCATGTTGCTGAGTAACCCGGAATGAGACATGAATATCTTAACATTGGGATGTGCTGTAAAAGTATTAGAGAACTATTATTATACACATATTTGGAAAGGCATTAATATTAATTTGGAAAACTACTGAACAGTGTAATTGTTTGAGAAAAGCATAAATTTTTGACTTTGTAGTTAGTAAGGAAATATTATGTGTATATGTGTTGTTCAGTTCTAACCCTAGATTTATTGCGCAGTGGAAGTGGTATACTCAGGGCACAAAACAGAATGAACTTTGTCTGCGATTACACAGAGCTAAATTAATCTTAATAGGTGCAATTACCTTGTGTCTCCGGGGTCCGGCTTAATATATATCACATTAACCTCTAAAACCTATGGCCATAAATTTCAAGCATTTAATGAGATATACTTAGCCTTCCGTGAAGCTGCAATCCGCCCGAAATATGAATCTTTTTAGGCAAGTCTCTCAAGCGGGGGTGTCAAAGTCTTTTATATGCAACTTATACACAACACGAATCAACCACAAGTTCATTTAGTTAGTCAATTAATTTACACTCCCGATAATATCAAAAGGGGAATCAACATTTAACTTAAATTAGCAATCATAAACTCAAGTCTCAAATTATGTACGCGGCCGATCTCAGCGGCATCACACAAGGCGTAAAACAATTACAATTACAACAAGTCAGTGAACGATCACTCAAGAGATGTCACAACAATGGCCGCTCTTAAAACTCAAGCGTCGCAAAGCGCGGCAGCGACCGACGCGGCCTCACGCGGACCACACCGGTATTACAATATTAAATACACTGTTGGATACTAGATGGCAGCCATATGGTTCAGAACATGTGTATTATTAAAGTATGTATTTAAGGAAGATTATTCCACTTACGTCCAACTCCTCACAAACACGTGAAAGATATCGTACCAACACACTACACTAATATTCCATACCACCATTAAAGTCCACCATGATTCCTTAACTGTTCTTATTCGTCTTCTTTATGATATTTATCACTAGGTATGTCATATTGTGCATACCCAAAATACTATTTTGCGGCATCCATTTTTTGATGTGGATATTTTTCGGTAGGTTTTGAATCTCTTCATCTAGCTTCCAGAGTACAGTGTAAGGTAGTTTACTAAACAAGTTGATCAAGTCTTGTTTGAGCTTTTTAGAGAGTGCCGAAGTTTTAACAACAGATCCTAAACTGAAATAGATGACGCCTTGCGGTGACGAATCCAAAATTCCTTGGAGATCCTGTAAAATTGATTTCGGAATGTTATCAGAACGCTGATCTATTCCTATACAGGGATAGTTTTTGGTCACTGACCAAATTTTCAGATTTGGTTCAGAATCGATAATACATTTGATTTATGAAATAAAAAAAAAATTGTCCTCTACTAAAAATATTATCGTGTAGGCAATTAATTCGGCGCACACTGTACAGCCGTTTGGCGTGGGCTGCAATGTAATCTGTACATGAGCGTTGCCTTTGAGCGTTGCCGGCCGGTCTTGTAAAAAGTCGATTTCAAATATTTGAATACTCTTTTCGAAAGTCTATTTTATTGTAACTTACAGAAATAATCTGATAAAACTGTTTAAGCTTGCCAAAGTTGAATGGAAATTTAAATCTGTAGTTTTTATTAATTAAAATTAATCATTGACCATAAAACAATTGATATGAGTACATAAGTCTGTTAATCTAATCTTTTGATATAAAACTGAGTATTGATGATACAGTTTATTGATGAGTAACTAAAAATCCAGTTCACAATTCGCTTGAAACAATGTGCCTGAAACATGTTAAAACTCCATTTTAAAAATCGTACCTATGACACTGAACCCTTTAGAATTTTTTCAATTCTCAAGGCAAGTTAAAGACATAATTTAAGACATACCTTCGGTAAAGGTGGCACATCCTCATCTATGTGATATCCCCCCACTTCCACAACATTTGGTGGCAAGCTCTGAGCTGCAGCGAACGATGGATGGGAGTTTACGAGCAGTATAGATATGTTATGTATTGCAGCTGAGAAGGGTGGCAGTTGGACCCCTCTGGCTTTTGCCAAAGGAGTGAAATATGATTCGTAGAGCGCTTCATTAGCAAAACTTTCTATCCTAAAAATATAAATTGTCAGATAAAGATCACATCAGATGTTATAATATATCTATATATTCTATATTATCATTATAAAGAGAGAATGTTTCTAAAATCCTTTGTCAGTAGGCGGTAATCTTCGCTAAGGGTCAATTCACACCAAAAACGCGGCGAAGGGCAACGAAGCGGAGCGCAGTTTATGTGTCATATGAATTTCAACGTTATAATAATTACTATAATACTTATTATCGCATGAGAAACTCGAACGAGACGCGCGGATTCCCGCGAATGCTCGACCAGTTGCTGGAATCCGCGCGGAAGTCGCGAGAATTCGATAATAAGTACTTTAAGCAATGAAAATAAAGTTTAAATTCATATGACACTGAAAGTGCGCTCCGCTTCGCTGCTCTTCGCCGCGTTTTTGGTGTGAATTGAGCCTAATGTTGATCTGATCATGAAAATCATTTTACTAATATGGCTATATTGTTTAGTAGTAACATTTTATTATGATTGAAAAATTGTTATTATCACACGGTAGGTACTGTCGAAATAAATAAGCACTAGATTTATTATAGGCAAAAATATTTTACCAATTATCCAATCTGAACAACCAATGCAGCAGAGTATTCAGTAGTCGCTCTGGGAAGCTCATGGGTAAATTGAAGTTTGTCATCATCAGGGGTATGGTCGAGATAGACTTGGCGGTATCCACGAGAGCCTCCAAGTGAGGATGTATTGCAATACTGCTGATGAGAATCCACGGCGCTTGTTGGATAGCTGCGTACCTGAAAATAAATATAAATTTATAAGAATATGGACTAAGGCATATGCGTAGAAAATTGCTTTGTGAGTTAATTAGGTGCTTTGACGCAAAATCGCACGTCCAAAAGTGTACCTACAATTACCTATACTGTTATTAAATCCATATTAAAAATGACTACGCCATTTTCATACCGTGTCGTAATTGAGGCACAGGTAGGTAAGGTATAGTACAGGCAGGTAGGTAGGTCTCATTTGTATATCCTTATTAGATATATTAAAAAAACAATAACAGATTTGATTCACAAATAATATCAAATCAAGGGACGCTCTCGGAGTGATGCTCACCAAATTAGGCTTATGATATGAATAAGAAGGCAATTACAATTTGATACATACCCAGCTTCCATATCTGTCATAAACCATTCGCTGATCACAGCGTCAAACTGTTCATTTACGATGACCTTCCTTACAGCAGCGTGATTGAGCATCGCCAGGGAGATGTTTCTCGTTAGCATTTTTATTTCCGTCAAGCCTTTAATGACCCGGTCCAGGGCTGTAAAAATCCATCGTCATTACATTATGGGATTGGCCATCTTTTTGCAGTTCTCGGTATCAACTGATAAAAATAATATTAAAGCTTTCTACGTGGGCTTACTTACTGGCTTATGTTATAATAAGTCATAAACTAATTTCGTCTCATCAAGAATAAAATCTAAACCGAATTGTTTGGGCAGAGCATAATACAGTGTGCAAAAGAGTGCTCAAATTCTCACATTCCGATCGTACGGCAATCCGACACAACCGGAGCGAAATCAGGCTCGGGACTGATGGTTTAACTCTTATGGACTTATAATGTCCTACGGCATCAACGTAGTCAGCTAGTAGTCCTGCGGCCTGCCGTACTGGACATTCGACTAGGACGACATTATTATTATTGTCACAGTTTAATACAGACAGCAGAAATGAAATTTGATCATAGTTCCTCTATTATTTGGATGGTGATCACGCTTTAAGATTTAACTGTATGTATACTGACTAGTATTAACTGATGTTTTTTTCAGGTTTTCGCGTTTGTTACACATTATGTAGTTAGTATAGTTGGCTCATGACCACGGTTAATACAACCAGGCCGATCGTCGTCGAAACGTCGAACAAAAGTTGTCTTTAATAATTAATCTTCTAGATTTTATATGATATTAATGTTATCACAGTATTTTCGCAGTTTAGGTTTAATTCACATTTTAATTCACTACTTTTTCATTTAGGATAACGAACTCCACTATATCCATTGGGCAATGGATGTTTAGCGTAGGCCAGAATTGAAATATTGGTCTGTCCATAAACATAGAAGTCTAAAAATAAGTAATTTCGTTTCTTTAACTCTTTGTTTGTTGTGTAAAGTTTTAAGCGCTAAGTAGTTATTATACTATGATCAGAATCCCTTTTTTTTATGCTATAGGGGGGCAAACGAGCAGTTGTAGCCATTTTCATGACTACCGACACCCATAGACATCTGCATAGAGACTATACAGATGCGCTGCCCCCCTTTCTCCTCCTACCTCCACGGGCCACCGGCCACACACCGCACGAAACGCGACAGCACAGCTGTCACTTCACGCCGGTCTCGTGTAAGCGAGAGGTACCTCCCCGGTCGTGCCGGCCCAATTCGGCTGCATGCAAGCATACAGCGTGGCACTACCTGTTACTAAAATCGAGTGACCAAATATCAATACTCACATCCAACCCCGTTCCGTATAGAGCTGACATCGACTATGGTTAAATTCTTCTGCGAGTCTTTATCTGGAAATGCCGTAACCCAAGTTACCTGAAATTTGATGGATAAAACATTAATGCAAAACTATCTTTCTATTGAGCGCTAGAGATCACCAGGCTCCTCATACTTAAGTCACCAAGCGGTTCGCGGCGTGTAGTAACATTCAGCCTGTAACAGACGGACACTACCTACGCGTAGCTATCGACGTGAGAGTCCACTGTGGATTTTTATGGATAAAAAATCATTATTTAAGGGATTTTAATGCAGTCGCATAACTTTATCGCTCGGGACCAATGGAATATTATTCGGACTAGGCCCCACTGTTTCCAATAATAGTGAAGCATGCAGCATATTATTCCTGTAAGCGATAGTTGACAGTATGTTGACTGACACTAATAGACGATTTACTACGTATACATATTACAACCATAAAGGCGGTTGTTGATGAGCCATCAAACTAATAATGGCGACCGTGGAAGTCTGTCATCAAATAGTTGAAAATCTTGTATTGTTTATTACAAGAATCCCAATTTCCAACATCCCCAAGTCCCAACATATTATAGACTAAACTTCACTTAAGATAGAGTATGTGTTTTATTTGCTAATCTAAGAATAGAAAATAATATTAGGCGATTGACTAGTGACTAGACAAGACGCGCTTTTTTGAGCCCCTAAGTCTTGGGTATTTTATCAAGTTTGCTTTCATACTCCTATATTGTCACTTTTTTTTAAATTTTTAAGCACCCTAACATCGTTTCGGGCATAAGTGAAACTGGTAAAGCAGGCGACAGGTGCTCGCGGTGTTGGCGTTTTACTGAACAGCGGCCCGTCATATTTATCTATAATTAAATAATATATCGTATACGAACCTCATGATTATTTTTCAACAGTGACCTCACAATTCCCTTCCCTAAATGATAATGACTCTTGGAGGGTAAGGGGTTCAGTAACAGTAT